>LPNX010785668.1:371053-386903 GCA_001517045.1 Pseudotsuga menziesii
AAACAGCCACTCGGTTTTGAGACACATGATAGGGAGTCTCATGTATGCAGATTGAAGAATCCTTGTACGGTTTAAAATAGGCACCCAGGACATGGTACGGCAGAATTGATAGCTTTCTATCCAGTTTGGGTTTTACCAAGAGTAAAGCAGATTCCAACCTTTACTACAAGGTTGAAGATGGCAACCCAGTGATGCTTCTACTATATGTAGATGATCTATTTGTGACAGGAATGGATGGGTTGATTACTGATACGAAGAGAAATCTTGCTGCCGAGTACGAGATGAAGGACTTGGGTATGATGCATTACTTTCTAGGTATGGAGGTGTGGTAGAGTGCGGATGGAATCTTCCTTGGACAAGGGAAGTATGCAGTAGAGATCCTGAAGAGGTTTGGGATGATGGACTGCAAGACTATGGCCACACCTATGGCATCGAACCTGAAGCTATTGAATGATGCTTCTTCAGAGTCGGTTGATGCTATGATGTATCGTTAGACGATTGGGTCATTGATGTACCTGACGAACATGAGACCAGACATTTTATTTGCTGTGAACACCTTGAGCCAGTTCTTGTCAGATCCGAGAAATGTTCACTTGATTGCTGCAAATCATGTTCTAAGGTACCTGAGGGGTATAATTGATTATGGGCTCAAGTACAATGTGAATCAAAAGATTAACTTGGAGGGTTATGTTGATTCAGATTGGGCAGGCAGTGCCATTGATAGGAAGAGCACTTCATGGTGTTTCTTCAGTATGGGATCAGGTGTGATCTCTTGGTTTACCAGGAAGCAATCCTGTGTGGCATTGAGTACAACTGAAGCAGAGTATGTCGCAGCTTGTTCAGCTAGTTGTTAGGCAGTATGGCTGAGGAAGCTACTGTCTGATTTATTTGATCTCTAGATGGATGCTACTTGTATACATTGTGACAACCAGAGTTGCGTGAAGTTGTCAGAGAATCCAGTGTTCCATGACAAGTCGAAGCACATCGAGATCAAGTATCACTATATCAGGGATATGGTGCAGAGAGGAGCAGTGAAGCTCCAATATGTTACACCGAAGGAACAAATAGCTGATGTGTTGATGAAGCCATTAGCCAGAGTGAAGTTTGAGTACTTTAGGGAGAAGCTTGGTGTTCTCCAGATCAAGGTTTCCTCCAAGGGAAAGTGATGAGTCCCAAATCCATTCTGACGAGCAGGTTAGATGTAAGGGCTAAGCCATTCTGTCATGGTGAGAGGATTTAGTTCCTTCCATGTTAGATATGAGTGCTAAATATCCAAAGCCATTCTAACGAGTAGAACAGATGTAAGGGCTGAGCCATTATGTCAGGGTGAGAGGATTTGGTTCCTTCCATGTCAGATATGAGTGCTGGCCATTCTGTCGAGTAGGATAGATGTAAGGGCAACTGCCACTCTCTGGGAGAGTGGAGGCACCTGGTCAGTTACCAGGTAGCTCAGTCTAGGACTAGGGGCCTTTCTGACGAGGGTGGACAATTTGGTTCCTTCCAGGCCAGATGTGAGTGCATGCCATTCTGTCATGGTGAGAGGATTAAGTTCCTTCCATGGCCGATGTAAGTGCTGGCCATTCCGTCATGATGAGAGGATTAAGTTCCTTCCATGGCCGATGTAAGTGTGGGCCATTCCATCATGGTGAGAGGATTAAGTTCCTTCCATGGCCGATGTAAGAGCGGGCCATTCTTTCATGGTGAGAGGATTAAGTTCCTTCCATGTCAGATGTAAGGGCATGCCATTCTATCATGGTGAGAGGATTCAGTTCCTTCCATGATAGATGTGAGTGCGGGGCCTTTTTGATGTGATTGTAGTTTACTACATGATCAAATGTGAGTGCTGGGCATGCCTTTCTGATAAGTAGGTCAGATGTAAGTGCTGGGCATGCCTTTCTGATGAGTAGGTCAGATGTAAGTGCTGGGCAAAGACCTACCTGATGGTTAGGCCTACAACCAGCATGAAAGAAGGCTAGCTCTGTAGAACTTCCTATGACGAGATAGTACACACATGATGATGACCAGATGAGATCTAGATCAAGCTATGATCCAGATCCAGTTATGATGACTCCAAGAGATCTAGATCGAGTGATGATCCAGATCTAGTCCAGTGATGATCCAGATCGAGAGATGATCCAGATCCAGTGATGATGTCCCATGATCGAGAGATGATCCAAATTCCAAGAATGAAGATGACTTGAAGACTTAGAATACTTGAGATGCAGATGATGAGATGATCCAGTTGATACATAGAAGAAGACTAGTGCTGAAAATTGTGTCGAAAGAATACCTTCCTAGTTAAGAGGGAGTGTTGATGTATTTGTAACTTCAGAATGTATTCGTCTATGTATTTTATGTATTGTAACCCGATGTTTATTCCGGGATGTATCTATTATGTAATTGAGTCATGTTGTCATGCCTCGATGTTCCGATCGAGAGAATCAATAATGTAAATAAGTCATGTCAAGTCATAGTGGGTAACCCTATGATTGTGTAAGGGTTAAAGTCCCCGCAGTTCCGGGGCACTAGGGTTATTAGACTCTCCAAGTAGAGGTCGGCCCTAGTAGGGTTTTAGTCATGTCAGGATTAGTATAAATAGAGAGCCAGGGTCTCTATTTAGTACACATCACTCACACACTCAAGTGTAGCGCATAGTTGAGGAAGGAGAAGACATTGGGGCTAGACAATAAGAATATTACTGCTGTCGGGAGTGCATCTTACTGTTTTGGGGTTTTACATCTTGTGCTGATTCTATCTCTGAGGAAGTTGCGGGGTTTTCTCCATTTATGGTTTCCCCGATCAAAAACACTATGTTCATTGTCTCTTGTGTTTGATTGATGTACTTGTTATTCTCTCAATAAAGATCCTAACATAATGCTAGCTTAATGTTGAAAAACTAATAGTTTGCTTTCAGCTTTTTTTTCATTCATTTCATTTCCAGTTTATTGTTCAGTTTATTTGCAAGAATAGATTGATTTTAAATTCGGTTCTGTTTATTTCCTTTCTGTCATAAATTATCAGTTTATGCAATTTACTTTCAGTTTATTTATTCACATGCAATGGTTTCTTTATGTTTATGTTTATGAATTTGTTTCAGTCTATTTCGCTGTTAGATTTGCTTAATAAGTAACTTTACTAATTTCCTTTATGCATTAGATTTTTACCTGCATGAATTCAACTAAAGATTAGCTCATTTAGGTTAGTTTTTATTATTTTTACTGTGCAGACTGTCATTCGGATAGCCTGTCTAGTCTGTTATTCAGCCACCTCTTTCAGACCCATAATTCAGTCTGTCATTTGGCCCCTAGTTTCGTTTTTAGTGTTTTTAATACGTTTTGAGATTGTTTGCAGTTTTGTTTTGTCAATGTTTGAATTATGTTTCGACCGAGATAGTTAGATAATAGTTTTATTTAACATTGGAATTAAAATTAGAGTGTTTTAGGTTATGTATTAAATTTTTATTATTTTCTTTACTTCTTTGAATTATGTTTCGACTGAGATAGTTAGATAATAGTTTTATTTAACATTGGAATTAAAAGTAGAGTGTTTTAGGTTATGTATTAAAGTTTTATTATTTTCTTTACTTCGTTTACCTTTAATATTGTTTAAGTTATTTTTAAGTTTTGTTTCTTAAGTTTGTTTCTAATTTTGTTTTACTGTTGTTTTGTATTTATGCCTTTTGGATTGATTTATTCGCTGGTATGTAAATTTAGTGTTATATGTGTTATCCTTAGTATGTTTCTAGGTTGTTTCTTTTATATTGAGTTATTGTTGAAAGAACTTGTAGGACATAAACTAAAGATATTTCTTTTATTAAGTTTTCTACTTGCTTCTTTTATTAAGTTTTCTACTTGCTTATAAGTTAAGTCTTCCTTGCACCCTAGTTTTCCATTTGGAATATCCAGTTGTTTATTGTATCATTTCCAGTTTAAAGTTATAAAATCAATTATTAATTGTTTAGTTTATTATTCTGTCTCAGTTTAATTATCTTAATAATTGCATTCTTAGGAGTTTGACTCAGTTTTTCATTTTGAAAGATCTTTCGATCTTTTGTTTGTTAAAATATTTACACGACACCCTCTACCTTCGCATATATTTTGTGTCAACTCTAAGCCTACCAACCCCGGTTTATAATTAAAGATCAGGTGAATTAATTTAGACATTATAACACCCAACAACAATGTGTTGATTTTGTGTTGAATTTCCATTTTTAATCCATTGATGTATATCACTGTCTTAAATGGGGAGTCTTCGACATAACCTGCTCTCAAATTTAATTTATAGAAATCCTTGGTATACTCCCTTACTGTCAACAAACTTTGTCTAAGGTTCTACACCTTCCTGTAAAGAGCTAGATGATAGTCTTTTGGTAGAAATTTGGCTTTCATCTTAGCTACCATCCTATCCCATATTTTAATTGTAGGCTTTCTCTTTTTCCTCCTTTTATCATGCACACTATCCCACTATAGGGATACATGTCCTTTTAACCTTGTTACAATTAACCTGACCTTCTTGTTTTCTTCAACCTCTTCATACTCGAAATATTTTTCTAAGTCATTAATCCAATCTATTAGATTTTTAGCTATCAAACTCCCATCATAAACAATAAGTCAAGGCCTAGGACTCGAACTTATCCCTAGTATTGACCTTAGCAACTTGAACTTTGTAGGTCCTTGAGCTATTTCTTCTACATTTGCTTGGGATTCCTCTTCTAGTTCACTCACATCTCCAGCTTCAGGGTCTCGCAGTTAGGATTATTAATCCTCCCTTGGTCAAATGTCTATTAGATTAATTATTGCCTAACTTAGGAACCTTAAATTAATTAAATGGGTCCACTAGTGCAATTGGGTCCACTTGGCCCAATGGGGCCACATGCACCAGTCATTGAAGTGTGGGGAACACTACTAGAGGTTAAATGCCACTTACTGCATGTGCATGCATCAGTTAGGGCACCTCCTAGACCAATCCCTACATTTTAGGATCCACTGGGAGTCCTGGCACCAACCTACTTTAGTTAGTTGGTGTTAGCACTAGTTAGTCTTAGTTAGCCCCCAGTTACAATCAGTTACTTCACAGTCAGTTAGGATGGCATTAATAATGCATGGTTGCATGGGGAGGAGTGCTTTACCTACCTACCACACTCACTTGCACTGAGTTAACTAGTTGTCAGTGGTTGTTGGAGTTATTGGTCATTGGGGAGTTGTCTATTTGACTCCGATATTGATTGGGAGACCTTGAGTTAGAGATTCAGTTAGATACAGTCTTATCCACATGGAGGATTCGAATTCATTACTCATGCATTCAAATTCTACCTATGTAAACTACATTGTAACACCAAATATCATTATGATGAATATACTATAAATTCCTGAGCAATACTTGTTCATTTCCTGTGTGGTTTGTTTTTCTTATTTTGTATGTTCATTCTCCATTCAATTGCTACAACATTATCAGTACTCTTTGCTTGAAGATATTAATGGAATTCAACTTCTAATATGGTATTAGAGCCTTCTCAGGCAGGTTTCATGCTTGTTTCTCCCCATCGAACATCAAAAGCAGCTGGGTTTCCACAGAAGTCCCCTATGAAAATTTGATAGATCTAAATTCATTTAGAGTAGTGGAGAGGGTGTGATGGACCCTGAAAACATGTTCATGCTAAGAGGAAAATAATGATTCTAATGGTTCATATGTTTTAGTGTTATTTGCAGTGAAATTGATAGGTGCTACGTAGCTTGAGAGAAGTATTTGTAGTCTTCCAGCTGGAGCAATTATGAATTCTCAAACTCCTGAACCACGGATCCTCACAACTTCCAATTACCTTGATTGGAGGATTGATATGCAATTGGCCTTGTGCAAGCATGGCTACCACAGGATCATACATGCATGGGAGGCCGAGCCTCATCAACCGATATAGTGGACCAAGTTCCTTTTTCATCTAGAAGAATTGAGGACTACCAGAGAAGCCTGGGAGAAGCTTGATAGATTGTTTAACAAACAAGATGAGCTTCGGGGACACATTCTGGAGAATGAGTTGGTATCTTTACATCCCAGTAGTTTTGAGACTATTGAGCAATTATTCTCCAAATTCAAGTCTCTAGTGCTACAATGAAGACAGTGCGGGATAGAGTGGAAGGATGAGAAGAATGTCCTTTCCATACTTAGAAAACTAGGTCCTGAGTCTATGTCTCTATGTTTCATTCCAATAGGGAAAGCTTTCCTGATTGGAAACTTCCTTCTTTAGATTCATTTTCTGAGTCCTTAATCAAGGAACAAGACAAATTGATTCGAACGGGAGTCATATAGACTTCCAAAGATAAATCTCTCTTGGTTACTAACTCTTCCAAAGTGCAAGCAAAGGGGAAATTAAAGAAGAAGGAGCCAAAGGCAGCTGATTCAAAGCCTAAATCAAATCAGCAATATTCCAAAGGGGCCTCCGGCTCCAAGAAGAAGAAATTTGAAAATAAGTTATGTCCTTATTGTGAAAAGGAATACCATATTGAAGAGCATTGTATGAGGAAGAAACTTGATGAGATGTCCGCTCTTCTCAGGCATCACAACATTGCTCCTCCAAGAGAAAATAAGCCTGATGAAGAAGCACCAACAGAAGATGCTGAAAGGTGTCATGCTTTGAAAGAAACTCTCTCTCCATCCTCAACATACATTATAGATTTTGGAGCCTCAAACCACATGGTTGCCTCCAAATAATCCTTCTCTAGTATTTCACTATCAAGGGGGCTTAATATTCACATGGGAGATGATTCCCAGATTCCAGCAGAAGGAAGGGGCTCAGTCAGAGTGAAGCATGGTGAGTTCAAGAGTATCTTATATGTGCCCTCCCTTGCTGCTAACATGTTATCTGTTTACCAGATGACTCATACAGGCTCTCCCAAAAGGGTCACATTCGATTCAGACTCAATTGAGATTATAGAAAAATCCACTGGAAAGCTTGTAGCAAAAGGTATTGCAAATCACTCTACCAAAGCTTATGAGTTTTCATATTTCTTACCAGTTTCTCCTCTTACAGCTTTACTGTCTCATGCTAACAACACCAACAATATTGGGCATGAGAGATTTGGCCATCTCAATTTCAAATATGTGAAACAGCTCCACAATGATAACATGGTTGAAGGTTTTCCCTCCATCCAAACTTTCGATTGAGTATGTGCTGGGTGCTTGGTAGGTAAGCATCCATAAAAGAAGTATGATGCTGGAAAGGCTCATAGAGTTGTCTCTACACTTGATTTTATACACAATGATGTAGCTGGACCTATGCCCACAAACTCCATTAATGGTTGGAGGTATTTCCTGACCTTTATTGATGATTATTCTAGGTACTGCTAGATCTACTTCATGAAACTAAAATCAGAAGTTTTTGAGACTTTTAAAAGTTTTAAAGCTTTGGTTGGGAATAGTTTCAATAAGAATATCAAGTTAATAAGATCCAATGGAGGAGGAGAATATGTCAAAAGATATTTCCATAATTTCTATGAATCAGAGGTGATTCGAATGGAACACTCAGTTCCATACACACCACAACAAAATGGTGTGGATGAGAGGAAGAATAGATCACTGAAAGAGATGGCAACATGCCTTCTCCATGGAAAGCATCTACCTCCTTCTCTTTGGGATGAAGTAGTTAACTGTGCTTCATATTTGTAGAATAGGGTGCCTCACAAGTCAGTGGTTGGGGTCACACCATTCGAAGCACTAAATGGGTATAAGCCCAATGTCTCTCATCTGAGAGTTTTTGGTTCCAAAGCTTGGGCCAAGATACCACTTGACAAGAGAAAGGCCTTCCAAGCCCAAAGTAGCGAATGCATTCTGCTGAGATATGCAGATGATGCAAAAGATTACAAACTGATGGAGGTTGCTACCAGAAGATGC
This sequence comes from Pseudotsuga menziesii, assembly GCA_001517045.1. Taxonomy (NCBI): domain Eukaryota; kingdom Viridiplantae; phylum Streptophyta; class Pinopsida; order Pinales; family Pinaceae; genus Pseudotsuga; species Pseudotsuga menziesii. The sequence goes on from LPNX010785668.1 coordinate 378,938, forward strand.
TTCATTGAAATAAGTATCCAATTCAAACAAGATCAGCTGCATGATACTCATCCAGTAGCACAAGAAGGTATAACTATTTATCCTCCTATTTTTGATGATGATGATGTGCTACAGGTTTCAGATTCAGATGAAGAAGACCACATACATCATGATCCTGTTATTGAGACTGAATCTCAAGAGATTCTAGGTACATATCTAGTACCCATTCCTAATCAGAAGCCTAAACCCAGATGGGCTCAAAATATTCTTGATGTAGCTGGAAGTAGAGATGGAGTTCCAGAAGACAAAATAAGAACTAGGTCCCAGTATTAGAATGAGCATGCTGCACTATCTCTCACAGATTCACTCTCCACAAAATGGTGCAGCAAAGTTCCAGGTCAGTTCTACTTGATGATGGAAAATGATCAGCTACATGGTCCACAGAAGCAGATATTTGATCATTCCCTACCTTCACTATCCAATAGAAATAAGAGAGTCATTAGTTCAGAAGTACATTGAGAGGTCCACTGATGGACCATGCTGCTGCATCGAGCTGCAATTTTGTAGCAGTGTTTTTGCTCAAGTTAGTTTTCTAAGGAGGAAGCTTCTTTCTTCTAAATATAGCTTGCATATTTCTATTTTCTTGCTTATTTTTGAGGGGGGGGGTTTTCTCTTGAGGTTTTCCCCTGTTTCCTCAATTGTATTAAGCAACATTTTTTTATTATATTCTAGATTGTATTTGGGTGACCTATGGTCTTGTTACCAAGGCCCACAATTGTCCAAGTTAGGATTCAGGGGGGGTGTTAGGATTATTAATCCTCCCTTGGTCAAATGTTTATTAGATTAATTATTGCCTAACTTACGAACCTTAAATTAAGTAAATGGGTCCACTAGTGCAATTGGGTCCACTTGGCCCAATGGGGCCACATGTACCAGTCATTGAAGTGTGGGGAACACTACTAGAGGTTAACTTCCACTTATGACATGTACATGCATCATTTAGGGTGCCTCCTAGACCAATCCCTACATTTTAGGAGCCACTGGGAGTCCTGACACCAACCTACTTCAGTCAGTTGGTGTTAGCACTAGTTAGTCTTAGTTAGCCCCCAGTTACAATTAGTTACTTCAGAGTCAGTTAGGATAGTGCTACTAATGCATGGATAATGCATTGTTGCATGGGGAAGAGTGCTTTACCTACCTACCACACTTAGTTGCACTGATTTAACTAGCTGTCAGTGGTTGTTGGAGTTATTGGTCATCAGGGAGTTGTCTATTTAGACTCCGATATTGATTGGGAGACCTTGAGTTAGAGATTCAGTTAGATACAGTCTTATCCACTTGGAGGATTCAAATTCATTGCTCATGCATTCAAATTGTACCTATGTAAACTACATTGTAACACCAGATATTATTATGATGAATATATGGTAAATTACTGAGCAATACTTGTCTGTTTCCTATGTTGTTTGTTTTTCTTAGTTTGTATGTTCATTCTCCATTCAATTGCTGCAACATTGTCAGAACTCTCTGCTTGAATATCTTAATGGCATTAAAATTCTAATACTTGCTACCTACCAATCTCCATAGCTTCTAATCTGGCTTGCATTCCTCTCATTTCTTCCCTGAGTTCTTCATTGGTTGCAAGTCGAACTTCACCCATTTGACCTTGTGGTCTTCCTACCCGAAGATCCATCTCTTTGATTTCTCTTGTATAGAGTCCTTACAAACCTTTTAATGGAAGTCTTCACACATATAAATCAAATTTATCTCTGATACCAAAAGTTGGTGTAGGATTCAAAAGTAGATACACCCAAAATCTATGCTTTAGCTTGATAGCCATGTTTTCACTCTTCATTCATAACCGAAAGAACTCCACGATTCCATAAATCATAACAGATAGAATCAACTTCACAAGATTTAAAAGCCACTATAGGAATGTTAAAATTTGGCAAAGGTAAAATACATTGGTACTATGTTTTTTTCTTTTCCACTTGCAAATTTCCCTAAAACCCACCCAATCTCCCTCTTAAATTTCAAGACAAGATTTTCATGACTTACCTGTGGTTGGGTAATGTGCTAATCCCTTTATATTGGAAGAAAAAAATAATTAGCATAAAACAAGCAACAATCTACTGCATAATATTCATTTAAAACAAAGGAAACATTTCCAGAAACCCAAAATGATTAGTCCTTCACTTCAATTCAAAAATCACAGGTTTGTCCATGCTTAAAATGCATTTGCACACAAATAAATAACCCTCTGCAAAATGATGTGTAGTTGGAAACAAACAATCATTGCGTTTTTTTGTTAGTTTGAGTGGAAATCAAAACCTCCAGGTCATTCAAGCCACTTCAATTAACACAAAAAACTTGTCTCTTTCACACATATTCAAGACAATAAGAAGAAGATCTCAACTAATTGATTTCTTGCGCATAATAATACTTTTTTTTTGGTATTCTACTACACAAAAACTCTTCTATTCACTTTTTCAAGAAAGTAAAAAACTAACTTCATTACAATCTAAATCCATCGAATATGTACAATGATAGAGCTGTTACTCTCCTCCTATAATGAAGGAATAAGGACAACTATTATTAGACTATTTCCCTAAATCAGCTCATCTTAAAAAAAACAAAAAAACAAAAAAAACTTGTCCAAATGAGATTCGTAATTCCTTCAACCTACCCCTTAAAACTAGGAACCCACTCCTTGTTTGAATATCTAAATATCTTAGAGTTATTCAAACTTATAGCACTAACATGTGACCATCCCATCACATTTTTATGTTGTGTCTTATGCGCGCACATCAATTCATGAGGGATTCACCCTGTTGATTAATATCCTATCACGTTCATTCATAAAGGTTTTTTTTTAATTATGAAAATTAAGGTCAATATATTATAGGTATTGGGGGGGTGAGTAGGGTATGGGCAGTTTATATGTATTGGGGGGATATAAAAGGGGATATATAAAAAATAGGGAATATCTTGTAAAAATAGGGTATTTTTAATTGGAAAAATGTATTGAGAGGGGGGTTGAATTTTTTTTGGGTAGGTATTTATTAATATCTAGTTAAATTAGGGGTATTATTTAACATCCCATGAACGAAGGTGCTATTGCATAGTTTCACTGAGTGAAGACCCTTGCATCAATTACAATAATTCCCATTCCATATTTTGAGGATTACCCACTTCTTTGAGGTAGCTTACACACTTTTCATGCTATTATTGGTGGATTATTCACCTTCGAGGATGTTTATTGCACATTTTGATGGGATGGTCCACTTTGGAGGTGTTATACATGGATATTTGGGTGGTTAAACCCTAAATAGAGGGTTCATCGATTGTTTAGGACTAGAGTAGGAACATATACAAGCCTTCCCTTGGGGTATAGTCATTTTGTCGGTTATAATCAAAATAATCCCCACCACTTCGAAGGTTGAAATGTGTGTAAGAGGCATATTTGGTAGATATGCATGTCTATACTGACGGTGATAATGGATTGATTGGTTATGAAGTTTGGTTCTAAAGGTTTGAGCATTAGATTTGAACCATGCATGACAACTGTAGCCTAAGACGTCTATAGATATGGTTTTGTCTCCAAGTTCCTATTACACCTTTGCATGGAATTCATGTTTAGTACATATGGATGGGACACCTCCAAGTAAGCCTCATGAATCTATGTCTATTCTTGGGGTTGGTGGTAGTTTGGTAGGGAAAAATTGTAGTAATATGAAACATTGTATCAGGAGCTTCCCATTATTTTAACTTGGAGTTTGAGTAAAATTTTCTTTTTTTTTTTTTACTTGGACTTCCTCAATATGGTTTTGAAAATGTTTGGGAATTGCCAGAGTATTTATGGTCCAATCCTATTCACTGGCTTATGCAATCTTATTATGAAAAAGGCCTTTAAAATTTTGCATATTTCAGAAATTATGATGATTTATTACTATTGTACTTTCACTTTATTTTTGCTACCTTCCTTTGCCAATGATATCTATATTTTATGTTGCAATAAACTGTCACTGATGTCAAAAGGGTGAAGAGATAAGTGGTGTCAAGGTGATAATGATGATGTGGCTGTAGTACATATATATTGTTTGGGAATGAATCCTTGAATCCCCTAAAGAATAACCTAGGAATCTCTTGATCATAAATGTATATAAATCCAAGATGGTCCCCTTATGGAATAATGGTTTCACATGGACCTCATGGGAATAAAATTGGAGTTATACATAAGTGGTACTAATCCCCTAGAGAATTCCCCAATGATCATGATGATGTGGAGCGTAAAGGAGTCCCTAAAGTATACTGCAGAAGTGTGAATAATTTCTTAAATAAATGATGTTGGGTCACATGATCATTATGATGGGTCACATTATCATTATGGCGGGTCACATGAACATGATGATAAGAAGTGTAAGAAAGTTTGTAAAGGTGTTCCTAAGCAATTTCAGTAAGAAAAATGAAGAAATTCCTAAAATAGTGGTGTTGGTTCCACATGGCCATATGGGTGGGGTCACATAACCCATGTTGGAGAAGTCCCTAGAGAGCCCCTAAGGTTGGTGCAAATAATATTGGGATGAAGTATGAAATATATCCCAAAATCATGATGATGGGTCCACATAACAAAAACATTAGTGGTGTTGGGTCGACATGTTCAAGAGGATTGGTCCATATGACCATGAGATGCAGCCTTCGAAATAATAAGGATTGGTCCACAAGGAAATGTTGAAATAAAAGGTGAAGAAACCCATAAACAATGGTGTTTGGTCCACTTTCCCATGAGTTTGGGGTTACATGACCCATCCTGGAGAAGGACCTACATAGTCCCTGTTACCACCTAAGTTGTACTTAGTGGTTTTTCATCAAGTGATCCTAGTGAACCAGACAAGGATAACTTGTTCGGACTTCAGAAGACCTTTGGAAGTACTTTTGGGAAGTGCTTGTTGTACTATATCACATGTTCATACCCCATGGGGGAATTGTAATAAATGTTCTAGCATGATAGTGTCTGTAAAAAAATTGGTCTCTTAGACTTTATTTGTCAATCGGATCAACCTAGGGTGTTTTTTCCCTTGGTTATTATTGGTTGTTGAATAAACGACTGATAATTTTTTACTTTTTCACTCCATACCTCCAAAGTTGGGGTGGTCGGCTTGGCATTTAGGCCTATTGAGGTTATTAGAGTCTATGTGTCAATGTATAAACATGCTAGACATCATGGTTGAGTCATATGAACATGTCTAAGTCCCCCTAGGTTTTTTCAATTTTTCAATTTTTTAGTTTTTTCAGTGTTTTTTATTAAAATTTAATTTTTCCAAAACTTAGGCTATTTTTTAATAGTTTAATTGGAAAAATTGATTTTGTAATAAAGGTGGGCCAAATAATCAGTTTCAGTCATGTAGGTGCTCATTTTCAAGCTAAGAGCACCATGTAAACCCATGGACCCTTTATTTCCTAGTTTTGATTGATTTTCCATCACTCAGGTCAGAAAGCCCAAAAAATCAATTATTGATTATTTTAATTAATAAATTGATGAATAATGGAGCAAATCCAAAATCATAAATAAGTCGATTCTCAGCCGATTTGATTGAAATCAATCAGATTTGAAGTAGATTGACTGGATCTGACAAATCCTTGATTGAAGGAGGTGATCAAATCAGATCCAGAGTTAATCTTCAGCTGTCTTCATGAGGAATTGCACCCTCTCTCTCTCCTCCACACATGTGGATTCTCCTGGATGCTCTGTGGACCGATGTGTCGGTTTATGGGTTGATGTGTCAGCTCAATCAAGCCCCCGGTTAACAAGTAGGCTCAGTTCAGCTTCAGGTCTGCATTGATTGACTCTCTATCAGCTGATTTGATCTGTTTCCTTGGGAATTGCGCCCCCCATGGGCTGGATCTCCTAGTTTTTGTATATATCCAAGCACAACAGCCTCTTCCAAGCTAGTTAGAACTGGGATTGAGGTGCTGCTGCTATTGTACTATTCTTATTGTTCATTTGAAATAAAGAGAAGCTTTGGAGGCAAGATGGTGTTGTGCCATTGTATGTGTGGATGATCATTGCCATTTTTTTACTGAGGTAACCTATATCTGTGTTCATGATTTGCTAATTGCTTGTAGATCCGTTGTTAAGATTGATAATAAGATTATTATAATCTTGATAGGAAAGGTGCTTTTCAATAAGTTTATTGGCCATCTCTTTCCTTTGATGCATGTTTAGAGATCTAGATTCAGCATGTTCTATAAGCTTATATGCATGTTATTTTTAATCTCTGTGTATGTACTAATCGGATCTCACAAGTTTTTCGGCAAGTTTTTTTTTGATTTCAGCTGAGCTGCAGGTTCCTAGATTGGAGAGGATGCTGATTTAGTTTGCTTCTTCACTCTCTTTAAAACCTTCCAAAGGCATAGTCCCTCGACATTCCACCTGAAATCTCCACCATGGATCTTCAAGGAAACCGGCATTTCTCTCCTCCTCTTCCTCCCTCAAAATCAACTCTTTTACCCGGTTATTTTGTTCATATATTTGATTTTGTTTAGATCTATCATATTAAAAGTAAAATTAACGTAGATCTATATTCTCAAATCCCATAGTCTAGATCTTGCTCTTAAAAGGTTTCATAAGCTTTCTAGATCTAGCTTTAGGGAAATCGTCCTTTTTGCATGGAATTTTAAAGAAAATTTGCAGCTTGCATGCATTAGATTTCTATTTGCTGTTATAAAAGATAAATATAGCAATCAGTGCACATAATATTGTCTTCATAAAATTCAAGTCAATATCTCAAGGAAATCTTGCTTTCCTTGGTTCCCTTTTTACCTTTATTAACTAGTTTTTACTTAGCATTTTGTGGTTAAAAGTAAGCTGACCCAAAGGTACTTTCAGAGTGCTTTTGGGCATATTTCAGTCTAATAAGATTCCTTTTTTTTATCTGGCATAACATAAAAAAGGAGGAGCTGCTGCGCGAAAGTGACTTTTGGGCCTCTGAATCCCCCCAGGGGTCTCTCTTTTTGACTAAAATCTTTGATTTTTGCACTTTGTAAGCTCTTGATTTCATTCTATATAAGAATCAAGAGGCATCATATAATTTTTCTGATATTGTAACCACTGGTAATAAAAATATTTTTTGAATAGGCTCTTTCGAGCCCATTCCCCATCCCCCCTGGGGGGATTTGTGTCGGTGTCAATTTTGTACTTTTTGTTCATATCTTTTCAAACTAGCGTAGCTCTAATATGCAGGGTAGTATACTTTGATTCATTATCAATTTCATATTCCATATTTGATATTTCAAAGTAATCTTAATACTTACCCCACGACTTCCCGATTGACCTGAAAGGGGAAAGAGATGCGTGGTAGGACTAATTAGAAAACCGAAATTGTGTATCTGTGTTTTCCTTTTCATCATTTGTTTCTTCATCTTTTATAAAATTAACCCCTCCTTGATTCCCCGATTGAGATCCACTTGGATCGAAAGAGGTTCCTAGAGGGTTTTCTTTTTAACAAGAACACCCAGTTTAAAACTTACTAAAATTGACAAGACTCCAGTGTGTATGCTCTGCACTTGGCTGCGGTTCGTCTGATCAGTCAAGCTGTATCAAAAGCATTTGAGTGACTAGAATAATTAGGACTCACTCTCCCAAATTGACAAACCATCAGGTGAAAATCCAACACCTAGATCAAACCATTATGGTGGAAAAATACCCAAAGGAAGCGAGAACTTCTGAAAAGTGACCTCGGGGCGCCGATCTCTGTCACACCCTAACGGGTGTGTTATGAACAATATCCCCAGAGAATCCATTCAGCCCACATATTCCTTGTAGGTAGCCGTGAAGGTTTAGTTTTGTACATACTCCAAGTACTCTCGGGTATATCTGGAGCCCACTCCTTCGCCTAATTTTAATCAACTCATACCTCACATTAACTTAAAACGTACCAAGAGGCAATTGCAAAACATTCACTCCAAGCAAATGCAAGTACATTGA
>LPNX010785668.1:387611-506509 GCA_001517045.1 Pseudotsuga menziesii
ATAGGGTTTATCCCCCTTGGCTTCGTTAGGAGTTGAGCCTAAACGGAGGAGTCAAGAACAAGGTGACAGCCTTGACTCGAGACTTGCCCCCAAGGACACACCGAGTGGCTTGAAGATTTCTGCCACGTGACCCATGTGTGTGAAAGGTGGCAACACTTTTTGGCACTATTGCCGGGGATAAATCTTTTTATTCTCGTGTACGACTTTATTTTCTTCCTTTTTGTTTTTGCTTTGTTTGATGAATGCTTAGAGTAGATCTTTAATTTTCATCTAGCTATTTCACTGACTTTTTTCCAGTTTTTATTTTTACAAAGAAAAGCAAAAAATAATTTTTGTGAAAAGATTTATAAATGCTTATTTTTCTTTTTCACATGGCGACTCCATTGAAGGGATAAAACCCTGTTATCTCATAAACTTGTGAAGTTTTGTTGTGTGTAGATGAGCCCATGCGACATGTTAAAACCTTTAAAGCTCATCACTTGACAGCTCCACCTTTTCAGTACAAGGTTTAATCATTATATCAAATGCATACTATTAATTTTTGATATTGATGAATTAAAGGAGAAATGTGGTGCCCAGTTAACCGTAATGTTTCGGCCTATTGATTTTTCAAACATCCTGGGTTTTCCTAACTGTTGTAATGGTTTTGGGGATGCATATAACTGGTGTCTAACATTTCATGGAAATTATGGTGATTCGACCATTTGGCATGTCAAATATTTCCTTCAGTTGATTGTTGACTTCAATATTCTTCATGAAGACAATATGATGGAAATGTTTGCTAGTACTCTTTAGGGTGAGGCCTATTGTTGGTTCTATCAAGGCCTTCCTAATAAATGTATAACTTCTTTTCCAAGATTCCTTTGGATGTTTTTAGAGCAATGGCATGATGGTAGGGGTAGTATGAATGGTTTAAAAAAGTTCCTTGAAAAGATCTATGCCTTCTACCTATTTGGGATAGAGTATCACACGGAAACATATGATGGACCTTTTTCCATGATACAAAGTATTGAAGACTTGGAATCACTTCTTGAACATTTAAGTGAAGAGGAGGTTCATGATACTCCCATCAAAAAGTGTCCTAGTAGTTATTTAAGAAAGGAAGAAATCAAGCATCTTCTTAAAGAATATACAGTATCTCCCAATACACAGCAAGATTCTGAGGAAGGAAAAATCCAAGATGATCCTATTGAAGAGCTTCAGGAGGAGCCCACGATGGAACACATTATTGAAGAATCTCCTCATGTCACCATAGCTGAAGACATTAAAGATTTGGTGTATTCTCAAGTGTGTTGCAATGCTGATATCTTTCCAGAAAGCCCTCTAGAGAAATCCACTGAGCAACACATACCAAGTGATCCCATTGAGTATGTCCAAAAGGTTTCCTTGATTGAAGATCCTTTTCATGATATCATAACGGAAGCCTATAAAGAAACTTATGATAAGATCAGTATGGTGTGTGGTGACACTAGACCTTGTTCTCCACATGTTGAAGGTTTGGAAAGTTTATTGCCTTGTAACATTTTATCTGAAGAAGATTGTTATGAATACAAGGAAGACATGGATAGGCAGGAGCATGATGCCATGGATGAAGAGTCCCCCACATATGACATGGATGGGAGTGATGACTATTGGAATTTCATAGATAATCCAAATTGTGAAAATCTTATGGAGAATCCCATCCAGGATATGTCCAACAATGGGAGTGTCTATTCAAAAATTTGTGGAAGTCCAATATACGATACGTCCATAGAGGGGATCATGGATCTGGATGCCTAGGAAAACCTTAGTATGGAAGAGGAGCATTCAGAATTTTCATGTGATCATTCAGAGTCATACCATGCAGAGCCGCACAAGGGTATCTGTAATGAAGACGTTAAGAAACAGTATTGTGAAAAGTCAGATGTGATGTAGTCAGTGGATTATCAATCTCAGCCATCTTTTTCACATATAGAGGTTCCTTATGATTTGGAGCTACTTGGGGCTTGTACAACAAGTTATCATTTGATAAGCCCCAGTGATCAGTATGATGATGTAGTCAGTCTGCCTCATCATTCTGATTGGTATATCAGTCCTATCCAGTCATGGATAGAAGCAACCTGCATGAGCACATAAAAGTTGGGGAAGAATTTTTATGACATTATTCATGCCTATGATCTCCCATCCATCCCGCCCATTCTGAATCATCACGCAGGTTTACAATTTCTGAATAAGGTATCCTTACTTTGGCTGGTAACCAAAGACAAGGAATTTTTTTTTTATGTTAATAAAATGCTTAGGTGGTTACATTGGATTTCTGATTACACTTAACCCTTTTAATATCATGATTAGAGTAGGAAAATAAGCTCCTTGAAAGAGAGCATTTACTTTCTGCATTTCTATTTTATACTTAGCTATAATAAAACTTTGCTTCTTGTAGTCAGTTGCATTTATTTTTTTTAAATAAATAAGCTTAATGGTTCATTTGGTTTTTTACAAAACTTGTGCTACTGAGGTTTTTCTTGTCAAGTTGAGTTGTTATTACAGGGTATATAAACCAGATATTCTGGTGTTCTCGTATCCTCTCCTTGTCTTAAAGACCAGATCAAGCACACGTCCCACAGTTGGAGCCAGAATGTTACCACCTAAGTTGTACTTAGTGGTTTTTCATCAAGTGAGCCTGGTGAACCGGACAAGGATAACTTGTTCGGACTTCAGAATAACTTTGGAAGTACTTCTGGGAAGTGCTTGTTGTACTATATCACATGTTCATACCCCATGGGGGAATTGTAATAAATGTTCTAGCATGATAGTGTCTGTAATAGACTCGGTCTCGTAGACTTTATTTGTCAATTCGATCAACCCAGGGTATTTTTTCCCTTGGTTATTATTGGTTGTTGAATAAATGACTGATAATTTTTGACTTTTTCACTCCATACCTCCAAAGTTGGGGTGGTCGGCTTGGAATTTAGGCCTATTGAGGTTATTAGAGTCTATGTGTCAATGTATAAACATGCTAGACATCATGGTCGAGTCATATGAACATGTCCAAGTCCCCCTAGGTTTTTTCAATTTTTCAATTTTTTAGTTTTTTAGTTTTTTCAGTGTTTTTTATTAAAATTTAATTTTTCCAAAACTTAGGCTATTTTTTAATAGTTTAATTGGAAAAATTGATTTTGTAATAAAGGTGGTACAAATAATCAGTTTTAGTCATGTAGGTGCTCATTTTCAAGCTAAGAGCACCATGTAAACCCATGGACCCTTTATTTCCTAGTTTTGAGTGATTTTCCATCACTCAGGTCAGAAAGCCCCAAAAATCAATTATTGATTTTTTAATTAATAAATTGATGAATAATGGAGCAAATCCAAAATCATAAATAAGTGGATTCTCAGCCGATTTGATTGAACTCAGTCAGATCTGAAGCAGATTGACTGGATTTGACAAATCCTTGACTGAAGGAGGTGATCAAGTCAGATCCAGAGTTGATCTTTAGCTGTCTTCATGAGGAATTGCACCCTCTCTCTCTCCTCCACACATGTGGATTCTCCTGGATGCTCTGTGGACTGATGTGTCGGTTTATGGTTTGATGTGTCAGCTCAATCAAGCCCCTGGTTGACAAGTAGGCTTAGTTCAGCTTCAGATATGCATTGATTGACTCTCCATCAGCTGATTTGATCTGATTCCTTGGGAATTGCGCCCCCCCTGGGTTGGATCTCCTAGTTTTTGTATATATCCAAGCACAACAGCCTCTTCCAAGATAGTTAGAACTGGGATTGAGGTGTTACTACTATTGTACTGTTGTTATTGTTCATTTGAAATAAAGAGAAGCTTTGGAGGCAAGACGGTGTTGTGCCATTGTATGTGTGGATGATCATTGCCATTTTTTTACTGAGGTAACCTGTATCTATGTTCATGATTTGCTAATTGCTTGTAGATCCATTGTTAAGATTGATAATAAGATTATTATAATCTTGATAGGAAAGGTTCTTTTCAATAAGTTTATTGGACATATCTTTCCTTTGATGCATGTTTAGAGATCTAGATTCAACATGTTCTATAAGCTTATATGCATGTTATTCTGAATCTCTGTGTATGTACTAATCGGATCTCACAAGTTTTTTGGCAAGTTTTTTTTTTTTTTTAATTTCATCTAAGTTGCAGGTTCCTAGATTGGAGAGGATGCTGATCTAGTTTTCTTCTTCACTCTCTCCAAAACCTTCCAAAGGCATAGTCCCTTGACATTCCACCCGAAAGCTCCACTGTGGATCTTCAAGGAAACCAACATTTCTCTCCTCCTCTTCCTCCCTCAAAATCAACTCTTTTACCCGGTTATTTTGTTTATATCTATCATATTAAAAGTAAAATTAACATATATCTATCTTCTCAAAGCCCATATTCTAGATCTTGCTCTTAAAAGGTTTCATAAGCATTCTAGATCTAGCTTTAGGGAAATCGTCCTTTTGCATGGAATTTTAAAGAAAATTTTCAGCTTGCATGCATTAGATTTCTATTTGCTGTTATAAAAGATAAATATAGAAATCAGTGCACATCATATTGGCTGCCTAAAAGGCAAGCCAAGATCCCAAGGAAAGCTTGCTTTCCTTGGTTCCTTTTTTAACTAGTTTTTACTTAGAATTTTTTGGTTAAAAGTAAGTTGACCCAAAGGTACTTTTAGAGTGATTTTGGGCATATTTAAGTCTAATAAGATTTCTGGTTTTTATCAGGCATGACAGAAAAAAGGAGGAGCTGCTGCTCGAAAGTGACTTTTGGGCCTCTGAATCCCCCCAGGGGTCTCCCTTTTTGACTGAAATCTTTAATTTTCACACTTTGTAAGCTCTTGATTTCATTATATATAAGAATAAAGAGGCATAATATCAGTTTTCTGATATTGTAACCGCTGGTAATAAAAATATTTTTTGAATAGGATCTTTCAAGCCCATTCCCCATCCCCCTTGGGGGGATTTGCGTCGGTGTCAATTTTTTACTTTTTGTTCATATGTTTTCAAACTAGTGTAGCTATAATCTGTAGGGTAGTATACTTTGATTCATTATCAATTTAATATTCCATATTTTATATTTCAAAGTAATCTTAATACTTACCCCACGACTTCTCGATTGACCCGAAAGGGGAAAGAGATGCGTGGTAGGACTAATTAGAAAACCGAAATTGTGTATCTGTGTTTTCCTTTTCATAATTTGTTTCTTTAGCTTTTATAAAATTAACCCCTCCTTGATTCCTTGATTGAGATCCACTTGGATCGAAAGAGGTTCCTAGAGGGTTTTCCTTTTAACAAGAACACCCATTTTAAAATTTACTAAAATTAACAAGACTCCGGTGTGTATGCTCTGCACTTGGCTACGGTTCGTCCGATCAGTCAAGCTGTATCAAAATAATTTGAGTGACTATAATAATTAGGACTAACTCTCACAAATTGACAAACCATCAGGTGAAAATCCAACACCTAGATCAAACCATTACAGTGGAAAAATACCCAAAGGAAGCGGGAACTTCTGATAAGTGACCTCGGGGTGCCGATCTCTGTCACACCCTAATGGTTGCGTTATGAACAATAGCCCTAGAGACTCCATTCAACCCACATATTCCTTGCGGGTATCCGTGAAGGTTTAGTTTTGGACATACTCCAAGTACTCTTGGGTATATCTGGAGTCCACCCCTTCGCCTAATTTTAATCAACTCATACCTCACATTAACTTAAAACGTACCAAGAGGCAATTGCAAAACATTCACTCCAAGCACATGCAAGTACATTGATTTTATTTTGACTCTGTTCTAAGGCACTGGTTATTTTCTTGTTATATATTTATATTGTGTCTCAGCATTGTGCTTTCGTGTGCTCATTTTGTATCTTGTCATCTATGGTTGTTTATGGTTAATTTTCAAACTCCAAAGTAATTCATTCAGTTTAACATCATCATACTAAGTAATTAGCCTTAGTAACTTAATAGGGTCTACCCCCCTTGGCTTCATTAGGAGTTGAGCCTAAACGGAGGAGTCAAGAACAAGGTGACAGCCTTGACTCGAAACTTGCCCCCAAGGACACACCGAGTGGCTTGAAGATTTCTGCCACGTGACCTAGGTGTGTGAAAGGTGGCAACAGTCCCCAAAATTGGCCTGAACCTGGTTGGTGTGAATCTTGAAGTACCCCCCAAATAATAATTCTTGGTCTACATGGCCCCGAAAGTTGTGGTACTTTGGCCCATTAGACTACATGAAGTGGCAAAGATCCCTGCAAGAAATAATGGAGTATGCACCAAGTATGATGATGTGTTCAATAAATAGGGCCCCATTTGGAGAACATATGGAGTGATATTTAATTTTTGGCATGAAGTGTCTTGTTGGGTCCTTGAGGTGGGGTACTAACCCTTGAGACCCCCTTAAAACACAGAGATCCACAAATTAAGGATGAGTTTAAGGAGACACTAAAAGAAGATAATAGATCATGATGAAGTGTATAAATATAAGTCCAAACATTTCATTTTATCATCAATCAAGTCTCTCTTTATATTGCCCATATTTAGAGAAAAAGTGCGAAACGTTTTGTAGGAGAAATTTCTGGGCTCTTCGAGGATTGAGGGGATTCATGAAAAATGACATAATTTTCTCATACAGTATCAAAATTAAAAAATTCTTGGCTCATTGGAAAGCTGGTTGCAAGGGATATTTGATGAATCTATAGAGATGATATTTTGGTTTCTATATTTTGTCTTCATATTGTAATTTGGAAAAGGTATGGTTCATGCTTGTGGGTTTCTCTTGTGATGGCACATGTATTTCATGTATAGAGCTCATCTTGGATATTGGCATGTGAGGATATCTCTTGGTATATGTCATTGAAGCCATTATATATGTTATGGGGGATATTATGATGGTTATCTTGGAATAGATATGGTATGGTTCTTATACATGAGTCTCTCTTGTGATGGTCATGCCTCTCATGGACTAGGGTCCATCTTGTTGTCTTGAAAAGGTATGAAGTTTGTACATGTTCTTGTGCTTATCTATTGGCATAATTGATGGTGATATTTGAATAGATGTTGGTGCATAATGTATGATGATCTTGGCATAGATCTTGGTGATTTGTTTGCATAGATCATGGTGATTATCTGGACATATTGTATGATGGTCTTGGCATAGATCATAGTGATTATCTTGGTAGTACATGGTTATGTTGTGGCATATGGATCATCTCTTGGAACGTTCAATGTTTTGGAAACGTATATGATGTAAAAATTGTCGATCCAAATGAAATCAATGGATCATTGTTTCTGGGTATATACTTGAGCCATGTACATGTTGATGTAGTGTGACATATATTGAGACAATGTGACATTGATTGTGGCGTTGACAATGATACTGTGACAGAGGCAGTGATTGTGGCATTTAGATAGAGATACAGTGATTGGGGCATTATGATAAAGACAGTGATTGTGACAGGTTGACAGAGATAACGATACAATGATAATAGTCATTATATATGTTATGGGGGATATTATGATGGTTATCTTGGAATAGATATGGTATGGTTCTTATACATGAGTCTCTCTTGTGATGGTCATGCCTCTCATGGATTAGGGTCCATCTTGTTGTCTTGAAAAGGTATGAAGTTTGTACATGTTCTTGTGCTTATCTATTGGCATAATTGATGGTGATATTTGAATAGATGTTGGTGCATAATGTATGATGATCTTGGCACAGATATTGGTGATTTGTTTGCATAGATCATGGTGATTATCTAGACATATTGTATGATGGTCTTGGCATATATCATAGTGATTATCTTAGTAGCACATGATTATGTTGTGGCATATGGATCATCTCTTGGAACGTTCAATGTTTTGGAAACGTATATGATGTAAAAGTTGACGATCCAAATGAAATTGATGGATGATTGTTTCTGGGTATATACTTGAGGCATGTACATGTTGATGTAGTGTGACAAATATTGAGACAACGTGACATTGATTGTGGTGTTGACTATGACATTGTGACATAGGTAGTGTTTGTGGCATTTAGATAGAGATACAGTGATTGGGGCATTGTGATAAAGATAGTGATTGTGACAGGTTGACATAGATAACGATACAATGATAATAGTTGAAAGAGACAATGATATAGGAATAGGGACAATGATACAAGAACATGGATAGCGATACAGGTAAATGGACAAGATACAAGTACAAGTTGTCAAAGACAGTGATACATTGATCATTACATATTGTTTCTTCTATTTATAGGGAAACATGATGGGAAAAATATAGGAGATTATAGTCTCATTCAGGTTGGTTCCTGAGAATTGTGAGTTGGTGCTCACTGAGGATTGGATTTCTCTCTACAGGTTGCATCCTGTGACCTTAGGGGGTTGTATCCTCCTTTCAGTTGGATATGATAAACTAGGGGGTTTGAGACTCCTTCTAGTTGGTGCTAGAAAATCAGGGAGTTGGATCTTCCTTCCAGTTGGTGCTGGTAAACACATTGAATGTAATATCTATATTATAAACAACATATTTTGTGTCCCCCCCAGTACTTGGGTTTCCACATAAAAATATTGTGTATTGTGTATGTTTCTTATATGATGATGATAAGCTTATGAAATATAAAGGTTGATATTGTATTAATGAATGTTATACTTTGAATGCTGCTGATAGTAAAGTGTTGAAGAGTAATAAAAGCTAAACACACTAATTCACCCATCCTCTTAGTGTGTTTAGTGTGTCCAATAGTT
Source organism: Pseudotsuga menziesii (assembly GCA_001517045.1). Classification (NCBI taxonomy): domain Eukaryota; kingdom Viridiplantae; phylum Streptophyta; class Pinopsida; order Pinales; family Pinaceae; genus Pseudotsuga; species Pseudotsuga menziesii. The sequence continues at coordinate 396,336 of LPNX010785668.1, forward strand.
TCAACAATTCATATATCATTTTATTGGATTTTGTCTTGCTTAAACTCTATCACTCTTGATTCCAACACTCACAACAATAGAAAAAAAATCAAATGCAATGATACATGGGTCAACAATCTCTTTCTCTTCAGTGTTCTTAGGATTACCTCTCTCTTATTTCAGACTTAATAGAAATGATAAATGACGTAGGTTTTAGATTTTTGTTTTGCAAGTGCAAATATTGCTCTCACATCCATTCATTCCAAGGAGGTCAAGATCTTCTTCTTTTCCATTTTTTCATGTTTTCTAAAGAGTTAGACTTAGGATTATCAGGTTTTACAAACACAATTGTTTGTATATTTCATACACACCTCATACAATGCACTTAAAACAAGGTATCAATATAACAAAAATTAGAAGGAAATTTCATATCTGCATTAAAGGTTTGATGTGCTCACATATAAGGTAGAAGAGATTTCATTCCTTGCATTGACAATTGCACTATAATTTTTGGGAATAGTTTGAGCAAGTAAATTGCCATATTAAATTCAATTAATGTTTTATGAATTTGGAGGAAGTATATTCTTGGGGTTTAACTATAGATGGATTCCTATAGAAAGTTAAGCAAAAGTTGAATCTGTTGTAACAATTGTCATATTATAAGGTTAGCATGGATCTCAAGTGCTAGTTAATAGCACAAAGTGCAAGTAGATATTTGCAAGGTACATGTAAAATGATTTGACAATGATGATAATTCTAGGGAATACATTAGACGTCTATTGTTCCTTATGCCAACTATAGTAATCATTATAAGTTATGAATGGTTATGAAGTGTACTCATTCATACAGGGTGGGTAGAACAAAGTTTAGTTTTTAAGTGTACTACATAGTATTCTACTAGACCTAAAACAGTTGAGATTTCCCATGGATCTTGTATCTACCTTTTATTTGAAAACAATGTTAAATATCCTTTGAAAATGAATTTAAAGAGTCTATTTGGTTGTCATTGTGGTACACATATGGATACTTTATTACCATCATAAATACAATTTTTTTTGTACGGATAAAGAACATAACTTTGAGAAAGTGAAAAATTAGGTAAAATGTAGGGCATGTTGTTCTAAAACTAAGGTCACTGTCCTAGTCAAACACATGGAGAGTGGAACTAATGCTTAACATTATGTTGGATGCCGACACTATAGTTTTATTGCCATGCACTTGTGTGATGTCATGTTTCTAGGGTTTGTAAACACTAAGAAAGAAAATCATGCTAGTGGGGAGAACTTGATTGACATAACCTTATTATTGAAGCCAATGGGGACGTCCTACCTGTCCTGGATATTATAGGGTTTGTGAGGAAACCCTAGGATTTATATGCTAGGGATCACAAATATATAATCATTGGAGAAGATAAGGGGAAAGAGAGACATCTTGCATGTTCTTGGAGAAACTTCTTTTGTGTGATGCAAGTGTATAAGACCTAGGGTTTAAGGATTGAAATACTAGGATGTACATGTAGAATTAGATGCTAAAACTAGAGTTCTCTTGTGATGTGACATGGCCAGGGTTTCCAAACCCTAAGAAAAGCAATCTTGATAGTGGGGGGATCCTATTGAAACAAGGTTGTTTTTGAATCCAATGAGGACTTCCTACATGTCTAGGATATTATAAGGTGTTCAATTCTATGAAGCATGGGATCATCAATCCACATGAATTCAAATGAGAAGAGAATGTTGTAGAAGAGAGAGAAGAATTTAGCATAGATTATTCCATTAATCATGACAAAATTGCACACACATGGAGACAAAATTGGAATAATATGATTATATCCATGAATTTGTAAATAATATGGAATAGACTAGTTGTACATATAGGAGAATTCGAATGCCAAAGTTAGGATTTGAATCTACCAACTGAGACTAACTCCAGAGCTAACTTAGTGTGGAAAAATCACCACTAGAGGTCACTAATGCAACTCCGTATAACTAATTCAGTTCACAATCAGTTAAGTGATGAGGTAGGTGGAAAAAAGGTTCCACACTTCCTTAAATCATGCAAATTGGCTCTATGATGACTGGAAATGAACTAACTAGTGGTTATTGGAGCATAACTGAACATAAATTCTTACCTACCAAGGTCCACTGAAGGAGACTGGTGGTGGCACTCAAAGTGGGATCCTAAATTATAGGGATTGGTCCTTGGGGCTCCTAAACTCATGCAATCAGGTGTAGTAAGTGGAAGATGTCCCCTAGGTGTGTCCCCCATGCACTAATGGTGTGATGAAGACATCTTAGGCTAGGAAACTATACAATTAGACTAAGTGGTCAAAGAGAGGATTAATAATAATCCTAACACCCCCAATTAATCTTGAGTTTGGACAACTTGGGACATGGAAACTAAGACAAAAAGTCACCCATACAATCTAAGTGCAAAAAAAATAATAATTGCTTGATACAACCGATGAAATGGGGAAAAACTCATGGTAAACCCCCCCTCAAAATAACAAGGTAAATCAGGAAACACGATTCCATACTTAAGAGAAAAAAATTATTCTTCAACAAAAACTTGTGAAAAAATTGCTGCAATATGCATCTCTGTGGATCAATAATGAAAAATGCTGGTTCTTCTCTGCACTAGTATCCTGGGACTTTGCATGTCAAATTTTCCTTCTCCTTCTAATCTAATGATAGATAGGAGAATGAATGTTACCTTTGTCTCTTCTTTCTGGAGGAAGAGTGATATGGGTCACTGTGTTCTTCTCTGAGAAGGGTTGTTGATCAATCCTTAACCTCATGTAGCATCTCACTGGGAGCTTGGTGCACCACTTTGAAGGAAGTGAACTTGCTTGACATAGCACAAGGTTCTTTTTCTGAAATTGGGATATTGTTGTTAGCACTGTTTTGGTTAGCAGCTGGATAGAGAAGGCCTGAGAAGAAATAAGGGTATGCTATAATTTTTTTTGATAAATGTGATCTAAAGGTTTAAGAAACGATGAATTAAAAACGAAGACTTGGATGTTCTCATAAAACCATAGGTTAAAACTAATAAAGGGATTAAAAATGGAGAAATCACGCCTACGGTATATGTTACGAAGAGAAATTCCTATGGCTTGGGGTACCACAATAGATAGCTTGACTCCAAAAATCAATCCTTTCCTATATGCAAGAGAAACCAAATATCTAACACTAAAGGATCTCGATTCTTACCTTATTCCAGACGGTTGATGTAGATCCCCATTGAGCTTTCCAACTCCAGTTTGAATTGATAAATTGCTTCCTCAACATTCAATAAACAAGACAAGCATGCTATATATAATCGTGTTAGATCTACTCTAGCATATATAATCAATAACATATAAGCATTTGAAATCATCCATGGATCAAGTATTCATTCAAATACACATTATTGGATAGGAAAAGATATTTCTATTAATATAAAACAGATATTACAATAGAGACAACCTCTGTCGGCATGTCTGCGAATCAGAGAAACTGAGTCCCCCACTTGGGCCTCCACCACTTCAATCCTCCATCTCTCGATAGCAAGCTCACAAGCAAAGGGAAAGCTTGGGAAGAACACAAATGTGCCCCAAGGGACAAAGGGATGTAGACTCAAGCACAAGTTCCAGCAACAATGGACTATAGTTCTCTTGCTCTCAATTCCTCATGCCTTCAATGTATCCAAAGGGTTCCTTATATAGCTCTTCAATGGGGTAATGAAAGGTCGAATTCGAGCGATCTCAAGGCATAGGGAAGGCTAGGAGACAAGTGAGTCAGATCCACATCAAGGAAAACTACAAAAGAATTTGGCCTTTTGCACACATCCCGATGTACTCGGGTTTAGGGGTCAAACCCACGTATATACGAGAGAAAGGGTTTAAAAGTCGCGTATAGAAAATTTTGCATGTTTTTAGGGATGATCCTGGAAACATCAAAGGAACAAAAATGGTCCATGGGGTCTAAGGAGTCTGCAGAGGGACAAGGAAGGCCATAAAAATGTGATTCACTAGGTGTGGTAAAATCAACTATAACAGATGCCCCCTAATGTGTGAGGTCAGAGGGGTGATACGATGGTTGAAATAAATTATAAGTCCATCCCAGAAGTGAAGTGATGAAGAACCTAGTGGAAGAACCAGCCATCTAATCAGCACTATACAATGATACAACTTTGCACATAACTACAAATACATATAGTAGTCCCGGATACATAAGAGTACAATGGCCATGAATAGGCATGATACAATATGACATATGTGGTCATCGCCATGTACACTATAAATAGATTAGAATCTCTAAGATGAAGATATACAAAGGATCATGATCTCCATGAAGACTGAAGATATAATGGATCAAGATCTCCATAATGGCTGGAAATGTTTGACATATACTGGAATCAAGTCACAAGAGCTGAAATCTCATGAACACTGGCACGATCAAGGAGGTAGCATATAAGAGATGCCACTAGTATGGAAGGGCTTCTACACAACCCGCTATGAGTACATGTACTACTATGTGAATAGAGTTGTTGAGGTCGAACATTGTAGTCCATCGTCTGATTACCCGTCATTGATGTATACCGTTAACAGACACGAGATCACCCATCGATAATGAAAATGGGAATCAAGGTACTAGAGTGCAAACTAACAAGTGTGAATAAATGTGTTGAGGTCAAACACTTGAGATAATCCATCGATCAGGGAACATTGATGTATTCCCAAAAAGCTGTCGATGGCGAGAGAACCTGCCACTAATGACTGCAAGTCTCAAGGCACTCAAAAACGACTTTAGATTCCTATCCCAGAATAAATGATCTGAAGTCGATGGGGTGAAATCTACTGGAAGGAGGGCATTAAGGCATCCCCCATCATCCAACATGAGGTACTCAGCACAACTGTATAATGTGGAAGGACTTGATCATAAGGTGCACGAACTAGTAACTGTACCAGGAATGGCCGACATGCAAAGTCAAGATAACTGCGGAATGGCCGACTCAGGTTTCAACTTCCTTCGAACAAGATCATAAAGGCGAATGGTGACTGAATGTAGGAAACATAGACTTGATATGCAAAATTGGGACATGTCTACGACACAGGAGGCATCGATAGAGGCTCCATAGGGACTGGAAGCTTAACCAGTCGGTGGAGATAAACTCAGATAAACGAGTACAACTCCTAAAGTCAAACTATTAACCCAACCAATGTATGTGATATATAGTGCTCTGTTCGAAGGCGACACGAATCGACTACTGCTAAAGATAACATCTTTCCTTGTACGGATTTTTGGTTTTTTAGTTTTTTTGGACTTTTTCAAAGATTTGAAAATCTTGAAAAAGAATAAAACTGCTTTAAAGTTACAGACTAGGAGGAGATGAGTGTCAAATAGGCAAACAAACTAGTTCCAAGCAGTGGAACATACCTATGCTCAATGCAAGATACATGTGTAAGATAGCGACACTCAGGGGAAAGTCCCCTCTCGGTAAAAATAGGGAATCAAGCTGCAAAGGATATATAAAATGGCTATGCGTGGCTAGACATGAGACAAGCTCGGCCTATATGGCTGATACTCAAAGTCAGGGAAGCCAGCATAAGGCTCAATAAGGCAGACAAAGCTCATGATAATGCAATTACAACTTGACATAAGGGAGTCTAGGGGAAATAGGCCAGTAAAATATCAAGAGGAGTATGAGGCTCTTGCGAAATGTCATGGCAATACTATACAACGGACTCCCACACCCTAACGGACAAAACTATCGACATGGGCACCAAATGAAAATAAGGCACTAACTAGGGTACCCATGTAAGGTCAAGCTCTACCATTCAAATCATGCGACTTATACAACAACAAGAAGGTTTCGTGACAAGATAGAATGGGTTCGTACGTACGGTTATGATGAAACGGTCATAAGGTCATGCAAAATGTAAACAGTGGTGAAACCTAACCTATATGCCAGTTTAGACATGATACCTAAAATTAGCATGAACGGGTCAAAACAATGGTCAAAACGACGCTCAAAATGGTCTCCTACATCATATATTAGTAAAAAACGGTCCAAAAGGATCAGAAATGGTCCAAAACTATAGAAAAGGGGGTAAAAATTTTCAAAAAATTGAAAAATTTCTATAAATAGTAAAAAATTCAAAACATTATATAACATTTGAAATTTTTACCCAATTGAGCTCAGAACTTCAAACGCGAATTCCTAGAGATCCAGCCGACGGAATCCGACACCATTTTTTCCAGGTAATTTCCCATGCCCTACTCTTTCATTTTCATGTAAAATTTCGAATTTTCCATGGTCTATTTTGATTTCTAGGCCATTCTAAAGTGTGCACCTCGGCCCACATGGAAATCGAGGATTTTTCCGTGTATAGGGCTAGATATACGTGGAAAAATCCCTCAAAGTCGCGTACATACGCGGTTGTTTAGCAAACAGTAGCGTATGTGACCTCGATCAAGTTTTTTAAAGACTTATAATGACCCAAACTTGATTTAAATGTGCAGGATGCTTCTAGAATGGAGAGAACGTGAGCACAGGGATGTAGAAGAAGTAGTACGTGGTGATATAATGGCACAACAGGCTCTTTGTGCATGCGGGCTCTACAAGTTTTGGTGTCTTAGTGGCTTAAGAGAAAAACCAAGACTGCTGCAGATGCTAGTAGACTACTGGGATCCTGACTCAGAGTCTTTGTAGATCAATGGGATGTCCCTTACCATAAAAGTGGAGGACATATACTTTATGACTGGACTTTCCCGATGGGGGTAAGTGGTGAACCTACGATCTCGCAGGCCCGGAGGTGGCCTCACCATAGATGAGTACATAGCCATGTATTGTTATCTGGACATGGAGAAAGTCGGGAGTCAGATCCCAACTAACTCCATACAGGTGCTAGGCCTAAAGGCCATACTATTGACACTGGGCAGGATAGCAGGGCTAGCCTCACTCCACCAGGCCTCACGGCCTTTGATGTTCTATGTAGTGGACTGCATGAGACCCACGGTGTATGATTGGAGCACTGCACTACTGGGCAACATGAAACACCATCTTAGTGAGTGCAAGATGGGCAGAGTACGAAACTTCGGTTTCAGTAGCATACTAAGCACGTTTTTCTTTGAGCGTGTTCCAAGATTGATCCCTAGAGTTGATGTTCATCTTCATAGGGTTCAAGATCCAGCCCAATGACGTTGGGTAGATGCGATGCACAGACTGGGTGGAGGTAGGGTGTCCATCGATGATTACCCCTATGTGGGGATAGATTTTCGAGGAGACCCTGACATGTCATTACCACAAGGATCGGCATACGGTGACATTGGTAATGAATCCCAACCCTCTTTTTAAGATTTTTGAGTTATTTAATTTTTTTGTGTTTTTTGATATATTGAATAAAAAAGACATGTTTTTGCATGACAACTCATAGTGACATCCTATCATATGTATGCAGATGTAGGACCACGATGGTATGAAGGCTTCCCTCATCATAGAATGAGGGGAAGAGGAGATGATATTATGGGTGTGGATGTGGAGTGGATGCTCCAAAGCATTCATACCAACTTTGTGTGGCTGACACACAGGGTACCCATGGCATAGGTCGAGGACCTACTTGAGGCCATGTAGCGTCAGGTGGTGGGTGTGCCACGAGCATGGGTGTGGTTGTTTAGATGACTAGCTAGATCCGTGGTGACATTCCATGATCAGAACCCCCCTCCTCCTCCCTAGGATTAGATACCTGGGAGTGATACATTTTGTACTATTGTGTATTTATATTTTGGTGGTTCAGAAGCCCCATTTTTGTATTATGACACTATGTATTATCACATTTTTGATGTTTAATGAAAAACTTTTATGATGATCGGTTTATTTATTTACATGTGTAAAAATGTATGTTTGTTATGAGATTACTGTCTATGAAACAAATGCCAATCTAACACGTAGTTAGCATATGAATCGACAACTTGATTATAAATTCTTGGAACATGTATGTATGTTATGTTGTCAAAATGTCGTTATAACAATCTCACACGTAAGAATCTCCATAATAATGTTGGATCTCTAACATGATACAAGCCATTAAGCTGTGACACTACTAACTTTGAATCAAGACGTACCTCAAGAGATAGAACACCATGTGAAATGGCATCCCATAGAAGCTCAATAACGACACTATATTTAGCAACATTTTTTGAAGAAGGCTGCAAACATACGCCTCTTGAAGAAAATACCTGATCCATAGGAGTATAAATCACCCAAGCAGCAGAGGTTGAGTGTTGAGTGTGATGGCTTGCACTATCCGTGAATCCTATATAGATGGAAGACTCCATTGATATCTGCCATAAGAAATGGAAGCTAATCAACAAACCCGATCACCATAAGAAAAACCTAACTATGCAAAATGATGTACAATAATATACAATAGTCAGCCCTAAATCATGCATAATACTTTTTAAGATAGAGCCCATTTCTAGGCTCTGCCAAGGCTATCCCTTTGTAATCTACTAGCTCATAAGCGCCCTTCTCTAACACACGTTTAACCACGTAAGGACCATGCCACATGGGGTTGAGTTTTCTTGCCCCCAAGGGTTCTTTAGCTTGATCCCACAAAAGGACAAAATCTCCTTCACTAAACTTCCTTGGACAGACATATTTATCGTACTGGACCTTAACGCAACGCTTATTCACTTCTAGAGCCACTAAAGAATCTCGGCACTGCTCATCAAGCTGCTTTAAATGGACCAAATGCTCCTCCAATGGGGAATTATCCGGTAAGAGATCTATGGCTAGCTTCAAAGAAGGGATCTCGCACTCAACCGGCAATATAGACTCGACTCCATGTACAAGCTGATATGGAGAAAAACCGGTGGCAGTCTTAACCGCGGTCCTATAAGCCAACAAAGCAGGATATAACATGATATGCCAATTGGTCTTGCTTTGTGCAATGGTTCGTTGGAGAATGGAATTGAGTGATTTGTTCACTGCTTCAACCTATCCATTCGCTTGAGGGTAATAAGAAGAAGAATACTCTTGCTTATACCCTAACTTCGAGGCCAACTCTTCCATCATCCGATTCTAAAAGTGCCTACAATGGTCAGTGACAAGCTCTTTCGGAATACCGAACCAAGTAATAATCTAGTTGAATATGAAGTGTGCGGCTATCTCACCGTTAGATTCAATTGTGGGCATAGCCTCAGCCCATTTCGTGAAGTAATCAACAGCCACGATAATATGATGATTCCCTCCAGCTGAATTTGGGTTGCAATCCATGAAATCAAGCCCCCACTTAGTGAAGGGACTGACGGTGATAATTGGATCTAACGGGGTAGGATGCAAGCACATATTATGTATGAACACCTGGCAAGGGTGGCACTTCTTGACCGCATTGACACAATCTTTAAAGATTGAAGGCCAGAAATAACCTGCTCTCAAGATTTTTTGGGCTGTAGAAAGCCCAGATAAATGACCACCACATGCCCCTCCATGGCAATCATTTAGCACAAGCTCAGCCTCCTCATGACTTAAACAACGACGTAAAATGGAATCTACCCCACGACGGTACAATGTGTTATCCACTATGAGGTAACTCTTGGATACATGACGTAATCGTCACCGTTCATCCCGTGAAAGGTGAGTAGGGACCTTCAATGTTTGTAAATATATGATAATATATCCATACCATGGATCCAAAGTTGAGATTAAGAAGATGTGCTCATCGACAAACGTATCTTCACAAGACTCCTCCTCCTCCTTGCTTGGCAAATCAGATATAAGCTCCACAAAAATCAACGATTTCTTCGATTTTGCTGAAACAAACTCAAGATCGAATTCTTGCAAGATGACATTCCACTTACTATACTTTCCCCCTATCATCCTTCTAGCGAGGATGAACTGAAATGGATTGACATGGGCAACCACCAAGGTATGGCGAAGGAGAATATAGCGTCTCAATCTTCTCCACATGGGAATAATGGATCTCCGCATCTATAAGGTTTTGGCTCAGATAATATATGACATGCTCTTGGAGCTCCTCATCCTCTTGAACCAAAACCATACCAATCATCTCCATGGATGCAGCCACATAAAGTAGAAAGTCACGGCTATAGTCGGGTGGACTAATCACCGAGGCCGATGCTAAGGCTTGCTTAAGCGCATCAAAGGACTCTTGGGCTCACTCATCCCAGCAAAAGGTAGTGTCCTTCTTCAAAAGACACATAAAGCCTCTAGTCAAATTGGAAAAATTCATGACGAATCTCCATAAGAAGTTTGACATGCCTTGCAAATATTGAATATGTCTAATGTTTCTCGGGGGAGACAATTGAAGTATTGCCTCAACCTTCAAAGGGTCGACTCTTATACCCTCTTTGGAGACAATGAACCCTAATAAGTGACCAAACTTCATGCAAAAGATGCACTTATGAGGATTTAACCTGACCAAATAATTGCGGCACCTTTCGAACACTAATCTCAAATGGTAGGAATGATGCATCCTCTGACGAGAATGAGCAGCAAGGTCATCCAAAAATACTTCAATAATCGATTTGAGATCATGGAAGATCAAGGTCATAGCCCGCTGAAAAGTGGCTCTGGCGTTTTTAAGGCCGAAAGGCATCTTCCGATATGGAAAGGTACCCGAAGGAAAAATAAAGGAAATCTTATGTTGGTCCTCAGGTTTGATCTGTATCTAATTGTATCTGGAAAATCCGTCCATAAAGGAAAATACCTCACTTCTTGCACACTCATCAAAAATCTGATCGATAATTGGTATGGAAAAATTATCCTTAGGACATGCACGATTCAAGTCATGGAAATCAGTGCATATACAGATCGTTCCCTGCTTCTTATCAACTGGAACGGGGTTTGAAATCCACTCCGTCAAGAGAACGGGATAGATAAAACCAACATTCAACATATTTTCTATCTCAGCCTTAATCGCGGGTGCTTTTCTAGGATTCACTGCATGCAAGCGTTGTCGAACAGGCTTAGCATTGGGATAAGTTTTAATTTCATGCTCAACAATGCAAGGGTCGATACCTAGCATTTCTTCGTATGACCAATCAAATACATCACGAAATTATTTGAACAACTTGGTATACTCTTGAATCTTAGCATGGGAACATTCTTCCCCAGTATAGACATTCTCAATCTTTCCAGGATCATGAGAGATATTGATATGGGAACATTCTTCCCCAGTATAGACATTCTCAATCTTTCCAGGATCATGAGAGATATTGATATGGATGGTAGGAGATATATTTGCCATGTTTCCATCAGCCATCAGACCAGGAGAGCTTAACGTAACCATGGGACTACCAATTCTCTCACTAAGAATCTCCCTAAAGTATTCACACTCCAAATGGTCAAGCTCGGGAATAAAATAAGATCTATGATGCAACTCTTCCCAAGGTGGCTCAACGCCAGACATAGCCTCAATAATAGCCTCATTTGAAGGAAAAACATTGTCAAGGCAGTCGTGTGTGTGAGAAGATTGAACTGCCCATGCAGGCAGTACATATGGGTCCTCCTCCTCCGTTCACGAAGAGGAAGGACTAGGCTCTGCAACACATCTGAGATTAGCTTGATATGCTATCATAGTTGCAGGCAATGACACGTATGTTTCGATGGGCTCATGTGGAGGACTCAGTGTAGGAAGAATACAAGGATCTTCCATATGAGTGGTGCGAAAAGACACTGAACGCAATGACGACGAAGCCTCATCGGATGGTCCAGTGGATTATTCATCTTCAAAAATTACACTGATCCAATATGGTACAATGGGTATTAATCTATGGTTCAAAGACCATAACATATGTTTTCAACTCATATGCTAAACATAGTGTGAGGACTAAGCTTGGCGGTTAAGATGTGAACAGCCTGCGCAGTTATCGCATGGGGCCGCGCAGCTTATTGCATGGGCCGCGTAGTTGTGCATATGCCATGCAGTTATGTATGGGCTGCGTAGTTTGCGCACCGTCGAGTGGAACATCGAATGGTTCGTGAAAAGCCCGCGAGGTCACGGTTGCTGTGACATATATATATCGCTATTGCTGCGACATAGATATCACGTTTGCTGTGACCTGTATATAGTGATATGCTGTGACATTTGTGAAGTTAGTGATATGCTGTGACATTTGTGGAGTTAGTGGTGACTTCAAACAATTACGCCTAGTTGCAAGGTGCGGTAACATTCACTTAACAGCAGTGAATTGGTTGCGCGGTTAGCAATCCGATGTAACGTTTGGCGGTTTGCATTTTGTGCACGGTTTAGTTGTAACATTTGTTGTAACATAACGTGACGCTATGATATGGTGCAACATATGTGTGTGGCGGTCATTGCAATGTGTTGTGAGTCAACATATGTGCATGGAGTTGGTTGCAACGTTTCAAGGTTATGGAACGTCGTGGTAACATAACGCTTGGGCAGTGATTTGGCGGGATTACATGGTTCAATTTTAGCATATGGTTGTAACGATAATAAAGAAGATAACAACTGTGATGAAAGGGGGAGACAAATCCGTTACTTATCCTCCCACTGAACGCTTAAATAGGGGATTCTGGCCACATAATGGGGGGTATATTGTTTTAGAGCATAGAGCATCGTCTCTCGGAGGAGAGTTTTACTGTGAGGTGTCCAGATGCTGTTACTGGGGAAGTCGACATTCTCTGTTATACTTTAGCTTTCTTTGCCTTTCGAAGGCTAATTGTAATTTCTAGAAGGGAGGTCTTAAAGACTTTGTACAACATCCTATTTACAGTTGCTGAAGTTGATTCCATAACCATTTTTGTACCATTTTAAAGAGATTAATTGGATCGATACCCATTAGAGAGGGACCCAGAGACGTAGCCCAATGGAGGGGGTGAACTTGATTATCAACTTCTGTTTGTGACTCTCTGATTTTGTGTTTCTTCTTTATATCTATTTATCAGTGTTGTTTTTCATTTTTGTTCTAAGCATTTAATGTCTGTTAATGCTGTTCCATGAATTAAGTAAACTGATAAACGCATTCTTTATAAACTTTTAATGCACACAAGTTGAGATCCGACGGATCATATTATGGTATCAGAGCAGGTTAACTGCTTGTGCAAGTTTGTGAATGCTTACCAGGTCCAGGTTAAATCTTGGTGAAGGAGAATTAATTGAAGGAGACCCTGAGATTGGCTCAAGAGGAACATTCTCTAGAACCATGTCTTCTCCACGAGGGGAAGAAGAAGGACATACAGAACGGGAAAAACCTATTATTTCTGAAACTGAGTTTTTGGAGGCTTTTATCAGCATGAAATCCATGATGGAAATTCTACTCGATGAGCGAGCAGAAAGGAAGAAGAAAGAAGAAGGATCTTCATCCAAAGATGCAGAAGTGAAGAAGGAAGAAAAGGGTAAAGGAGTAAGAGGTGATGGTGATCCTCCTGATACTAATCAAACTTTCTCTTCTTCTCATACTTCTCATTCAAATAATGCAAGTCCTAATATGCCTTATTTCAAATTGGATGTGAAATTTGAGTTACCCATTTATGATGGAGTTTTAGATGCTGAAAAGTTAGACAATTGGATCAAGCAGCTTGAAGTATATTGCAGGGTGCAGGGCATTACTAATGACCCTTCTAGGATTCAATTGGCCACTTTGAGCATGAGTGGAATGGCTCTTACTTGGTGGGAGAGCAAGATTCAGCAAGATCTTCGAAAGAATGGTAAAATTATTTCAGTTTGGAATGAATTCATTGAAATGTTAAGAAATCAATTTTATCCTTTAGGTCACATGCAACAATTAATAATGAGCTGGAAAACTTTTAGACAAGCTAAAGGACAAATCATTCAGGAATATACTCATGAATTTAGAAAGAGGGCTATTGCACTGAATGTTGCATTGGATACACAAGAAACTCTTCTTAAGTAAATTGGTGGCATGCATTCTTATTTGCGACATACTTTGTTGATGTTTAACCCTAGTAATTTGGATGATGTATGTGTTCAAGCTACACATTTAGAAGCTAGGGGTAAGCATGCTAATGATACTTTTGTGAAGAAATCATTTAAATTTGATAGCAAATAGAAAGGTAAAGATAAGGGGAAAAAAGAAGATGGCTACTGTTAATAAAGAGGGTGAAAAGCCTACATGTTCGCATTGTCAGAAGGGACATGATGTCTCTAAGTGTTGGAAACTTCATTCGGAGTTAAGGCCAAAGAAGTACGGAGGAAACAAAGATAAAGGCAAAGAAAAAGCTACTGCAACAATTATTCAAGACTTGGGATCCGACTCAGGTGATGAAACAAAGGTTACAGCTGTCGGAATCCAGGGTAAGAATAAAAGTATCTCACTTCCCATTGATGAAAGATCAAGTTCTAGTGCAAGTACAAATATGCCATCTACTTCTAAGCAAAATGATAAAAATAGAAGTGCACTGTTTCATGTTCGTGTCATTACAAATCACACAAAGATTGATACATTATTTGATAATGGTTCACAAGTAAATCTGATATCAGAAGAAGTGGTTAAGAAATTGCATTTAGTTACTATGCCTCATGAAAACCCTATCCTCTTGGTTGGGTTACTAATGATACACAATTGCAAGTTACAAAGAAATATGTATTGAAGTTTGCCATTACTGAAAAGTTCATGGATGAGGTAGAACTAGATGTAGTACCACTTGACATTTGTGGAATTGTACTTGGGAGTCCATATTTGTATAACCGGAAAGCAGTCTTTTATAGAGAGCAGAATAAGTATCATCTTTTTAAAGATGGTGTAGAGTATATTGTATGAGCACATAAGACAAAAACCAATATAGAAATAGTTTCTGCAGGACAAATGAAGAGGCTGGTAAATGCTAGTAAGAATTTTGTGTTAATGATGGTTAAGGTGAAAAATAATGAGATCTCTAAATCTTTTGAAGGATGTGATCCTAAACATAAATCTGAACTGATTGAAATCATTTTTGAGTATGATGATTTGTTTCAAGATCCGAAAGGGTTACCACCAAAGAGAGATATTTAGCATGAGATACATTTGCAGCAGGATGTGCCACTCCCAAACATAGCCATGTACTGGATGTCTGTAATGCAGAATGAGGAAATAAAGAAGCAGGTTCAAGAGTTGATTGAGAAGGGGGTCATCTGGCCAAGCACTTCTCCTTGTGGCTCTCCAATAGTCTTGGTTCCGAAGAAGGATGGGTCTTGGAGGATGTGCATCGACTATAGGGCCCTTAACAAAATCACCATTAAAAACAGGTATCCTCTTCCTCGCATTGATGATTTGCTTGATCAGTTGAAACATGCAACTTACTTTACAAAATTGGATCTGTGTAGTGGGTATCATCAAATCCGTGTTGCTGAAAATGACGCCTGGAAAACAGCGTTTAAAACAAAACAAGGTTTGTATGAATGGCTTGTGATGCCTTTCGGGCTCTGTAACGCACCTGCTACTTTCATGCGGGTCATGAATGATGTCTTTCGTTCATACATTGATGATTTTGTAATTGTATATCTGGATGATATCCTTGTGTTTAGCAAAACTTGGGGAGAACACATTGTACATGTGAAGAAAGTTTTAGATGTACTAAGGAAGGAGAAGCTTTATGTAAAGATGTCCAAATGTGAATTTGCTAAAACTTCTTTAGTATATCTAGGCCATATTATTGGTGGAGGCCACCTGCGAGTGGACCCAGCCAAGGTTGCTGTCATTGTACACTGGCCACAACCTAACACCGTTACTGAAGTCAGAAGTTTTTTGGGTGCGGTTCAGTATTGGAGGAAATTCATTTCTGGGTTTTCTTCCATTGCTGCTCCATTACATGCATTGACAAGCATTAAAGAAATTTTATAGTGGGGAGGAAAGCATCAGAGAGCCTTCGACACTTTGAAGGAAAGGATTAGCACAGCACGAGTTCTGACGTTGCCAGATTTGCAACAGCCATTTGAGATCGAAACCGATGCTAGCGGGTTTTCCATGGGAGCCGCCTTGATGCAAGGGAGGAAGACAGTCTGTTACCATTCAGAAACGTTCTCTACTGCGGTAAGTAACTATCCGACTTATGACAAAGAGTTGTATGCTTTAGTATAGAGTGTAAAGAAGTGGAAACATTATATCGTGGGAAAAGAAACAATCATACATACTGATCATCAGCCACTTCAGTATTTATAATCTCAAACTAAAGTACAGCAAAGTCATCATTTAAGATGGATGGGATTTTTACAGCAGTTTCATCTTGTAATTAAATACAAAAAGGGAATTCATAATAAAGTAGCAGACATGTTATTGAGGCCACCTACAAATGCTTCAATCATTCTTCAAAACATTTCATTAACACATGAAAGTTATATTGAACAGTATGCAGAAGACAGAGATTTTAAGAAAGTATATGCATCATTGATACATGGTAAACGGGAAGAGAACTATTATGTGCATGATCAGCTCTTGTATCATCTCGGTAAACTCTATATTCCATAGAAAGAGAGAGTGCATGTGATCCGAGAATCACATAGTTCATTGATTGCAGGACATTTTGGTGTAAGTAAAACATTGTCTGTATTGCAGAATCACTATTATTGGCCTCAGATGCAAGAAACTGTAGCTAAGTACATACGAGGTTGTGTTATGTGTGCAACAAGTAAGCCTAGCAATAGGAAATTGGGTTTGTACACACCTCTTCGAGTTTCTTCTCGTCCTTGGGAAAGAATTTCTATGGACTTTGTAGGAGGACTACCTATGTCTAAAAAAGGGCATGATTATCTATATGTTGTTGTGGATAGATTCAACAAAATGTGTATCTTAATGCCATGTAACAAACAGATCACTGCTGAACAAACAGCTCATCTATTCTTTCAGAATGTTTGGGTACATTTTGGGCTACCCATGTCTATTGTATCTGATTGGGATTCTCGGTTCTTGGGAGAATTTTGGTCAACTTTATGGGAGTTTATGGATACTAAACTTAAGAAAAGTACAACTTTTCATCCACAGACCGATGGAAAAATAGAGGTAGTAAACATAACAATGGTTTAGCTGCTTAGAGGATATTGTAGTAAACATCCTAAACTGTGGGATGAGCAGTTGCAGTATATACAACATGCTTACAATCATGCAGTTCATTCTTCCATGAAAAGATCTCCTTTTGAAACTTGTTTTGGTTATTTGCCAAAAACAACGATGGACTTCTCTTTGGGCAGAGATGTAGTGGATGGACATCATGATGCAGATAAAGCTCTAAGGTTCATTCAGAGAATCCAAGCGGTGCAGCAGGTAGTTCAGGAACAGTTGGAGAAGAGCCAGGCTAAGTACAAAGCCAGGCATGACAAGCATCGAGTTGATCATCAATTTCAGGTTGGTGACAGAGTTTGGTTACATATCACCAAAGACATAATGAAAGGTGAAGGTAAAAAGATTAAGCCTATCAGGTATGGTCCTTTTGAGATCTTGGAAAAGATCAGCACTAATGCTTTTCGATTGAATTTACCTCCATACATGCAAATTTATTCAGTTATCAATGTTGAGAATCTTAAACTATATGAGCCTCCTATGATCATGGATGAGGAAACTAACATACAGATTCCTTCAGTTGATGATATGGCAGCTAAATACATGAAAGAGTTGCATGATGATGTTATTCTTGACAGAAATGTAAGGACTTCACGAAGGGGGAATGGTGAGTACCTTCGGGTGGGGCTTAAAGGCACGCATCCTAGCAAAGCAAGATGGATGGAGATTGGAAAGGTGAGGGAGCTGTACCCTCACTTACTCGCAGAATGATTCAAGCTTTTTGTGGTCCAAAATCTCTCCAGTGGGGAGGAATGATCCGATGGATTATTCATCTTCAAAAATTACACTGATCCAATATGGTACAATGGGTATTAATATATGGTTCAAAGACCATAACATATGTTTTTAACTCATATGCTAAACATAGTGCGAGGAGTAAGCTTGGCGGTTAAGATGTGAACAACCCGTGCAGTTATCGCATGGTGCGCAGTTATCACATGGTGCACAGTTATCGCATGGGGCCGCACAGCTTATCGCATGGGCCACGTAGTTGTGCATACGTCGCACAGTTATGTATGGGCAGCGTATTTTACACACCGTCGAGTGGAACATCGAATGGTTCATGAAAATCCCATGCGGTCACAGTTGCTGCGACATATATATATCGCTGTTGCTGTAACATAGATATCACGTTTGCTACGACCTGTATATAGTGATATGCTACGACATTTGTGAAGTTAGTGATATGATACGACATTTGTGGAGTTAGTGGTGACTTCAAACGGTTACGCCCACTTGCAAGGTGTGGTAACATTCACTTAACAGTTGTGAATTGGTTGCGCGGTTAGCAATCCGATGTAACGTTTGGCGGTTTGCATTTTGTGCGCGGTTTAGTTGTAACATTTGTTGTAACATAACGTGACGCTATGGTATGGTGCAACATATGTGCGTGGCGGTCATTGCAACGTGTTGTGATTCAACATATGTGCGTGGAGTTGGTTGCAACATTTTGGGGTTATGGAACGTCGTGGTAACATAACGCTTGGGCAGCGATTTGGCGGGATTGCATGGTTCAGTTTTAGCATATGGTTGTAACGATAATAAAGAAGATAACATCTGTGATGAAAGGGGGAGGTGAATCTGTTACTTATCCTCCCACTGAATGCTTAAATAGGGGATTTCGCCACCGAAGGGGGAGGCAGATTGTTTTAGAGCACAAAGCATCGTTTCTCGGAGGAGAGTTTTGCTGTGAGGTGTCCAGATGCTGTTACTAGGGAAGTCGACATTCTCTGTTATACTTTAGCTTTCTTTGCCTTTTGAAGGCTAATTGTAATTTCCAGAAGGGAGGTCTTAAAGATTTTGTACAGCATCCTATTTACAGTTGCTGAAGTTGATTCCAGAACCATTTTTGTACCATTTTAAAGAGATTAATTGGATCGGTAACCATTGGAGAGGGACCCAGAGACGTAGCCGAGTGGAGGGGGTGAACTCCATTATCAACTTTTGTTTGTGACTCTCTAATTCTGTGTTTCTTCTTTATATCTGTTTATCAGTGTTGTTTTTCATTTATGTTCTAAGCATTTAATGTCTGTTAATGCTGTTCCATGAATTAAGTAAACTGATAAACGCATTCTTTATAAACTTTTAATGCACACAAATTGAGATCCGACGGATCATCGAAAGTAGACCCGATCATAAGAATAGGTGCAGGACAACTAAATGATCCCATAAGGGATGGGTACATGCCCACACCCACATTCCCAGTTGCCGGTTGAGAGTGCGTGACAATCGGGACAGAAGCTCCCAAAGATGCGATAACACACAGATTCTTGAATGACATTTGATCAATCGTAACTATCTTCCCATTAAATGGAAAGCATACAACTCAGAATAGAGAAGAAGCTACGGCTTGCATACTGTACATCCAATCCCTACCCAGTAATAGATTGTAGTCAAGGGGCGCATCAACCACCTCGACCTCGATCGCGACGATCTTCCCTCCCAAATGGACCTTAAGAGAAGGAAGAATGTCATGTGGCTGAAAAAATATACCATCAAATGCAGTCAACATGGTATCGGATTTAGACAACTCTGGGGAACCCAAACCCTTCCAACACGCCAAAGACATCATGGAAGTGACAACGCCTTTGTCGATCATAGTGCGTTTGACGGTCTTGTTAAGACATTCTACATGAATCAAGAGAGACACATAGTAAGGCAAGCGAGGCTGTAGTACCACACCTTCAAATTTGATGACAGAGGAAGAATTATCATCGTTAACCCCAAGATTAGAAAGCAAAGCTTTCCTTTGCGAAGGACAACTCTGAAGTACTTCGAGTGCAGACACCGCACAAGGAGTGTGGCCCAAATCCTCAACAACAAAATAGTTCTAGGCAGCTCGGGCATTAGGACTATACCCGATACGCTTAAGGAATCCCTTAGGAATGCGAGGAGCAACTTTAGGTTTATCCACAGGTTTTTCAATATGCAAAGGACTCTCGAGTGGAGCAGGTTCCTTTCCAAGGTCTAATTGTGAAGAACCATAGTCCTTCGCACGAGTCACAACTTTAGCAGCATGCACCATGCTTATGCAACCATGACCACTACAAGCTTCCGACGGATCTTGATCCCCACTAGACTAATCATGGGTCCTCGATTTCATATTTTGATTATGAGTTAAAGGGTTAGTCAGCATAGCTAGGCCCTGTGCTATGAACCTCAAGGCTTCTTCTATCCGAGGGAACAAGTAAGTGAGGTGGTCTTCCTTACATAACTTGCAAGGAAACTTAACCTTACGTTTAGTCTTCTTGTCCCCCCCAGCATTTCGGGAATTCTTGTCATTAGAATTGGCATTTCCATTCTTATTCCCACCCTTACAATTGTTTTTACCCTTCTTCTAATTCCTTCTGGGTTGTTGGTTACCCTTCTAGTCTGATGATTGTACTGAAAGCAAACTCACCGTTTGGGTGGGTTGAGACGAAGCCATGGCTTGTCTCGAAGCAGACTGGTTGATAGATATTGACTGACCTATTTCACAACTGAATCTGCAGGTTTGATACTCGTACAACCAACAATTCCATTGGCATGTGGTCTAGGTTTTACCTTAGGGTCAAAACTAGAACATGGAGCATTAGGAATGATCTCATATAACAAACCGGATTGAGCATAAATCAAGTCCAATTCCTGTGCCCTAAAAATGGCTTGTTCCTCGTTCTGAACTTTGGATGTAGAAACATATTTTGCTATATAAGGTAGTAATGACTTAAGGAACCACTCGAGGAGAAACTCTGGCAGTATGAAGGCTTTAATCAATCTCTTCCGTCTACACCACTCTTGGATATGGCCCAAGATATGCGTGGCTTTATTTTGCTGAAATGTTGACAAGAGTTCCGTACCAACGTCGTAATGCACTGGTAGCTGGAAGTGGTTGAGAAAATTCATAGCTAGGTCATAAAACAAAGTGAATGCCCCCCTAGGTAGCTCTATGTACCATTTCACGGCAGGCCCGGTGAGGGTGCGTTGAAATAGCCTTAAACGGATTGAATATTCATGTAAGGAGTTAGAAGAGAACCATAGGTGAAATGTAGTAACATGTTCACTTGGATCTTCTCCTGGTTTGCCCTTGAACTTGGGAATGTCTGAGGGAAGCTTTGTAGGGACAACCAGCCAAGCCGAGTCATAAGATACTGGATCATTCGTTAGTCTTGACAAGTCAAGCAGATTTAACATTGCGAGGAAAGGGAGCCTAGGTTGAGCAGGTCTATGAGGCTCTCCCTGATAATTTTGGTTCACATAGGACTGATTACTATAACCACCATGGCGATGGCCATAGTATCCTCCTCCTGTTTGACCCGTGTAGGGTGGCATGGAAGCACCATAATGTGGTGTACCTTGACTATTTGGGGTTACAAAGCCATAATTTGGGGAGTAAACGGGTTGTTGATACCCATACCCATAAGGTGAATAAATTTGTGAATACTGTAGTCCATAATATAGTCCATAAGAAGTCCCATGAGATGTCCCATGAGAAACTTCATAAGTAGGAATAAACATTTTGGAAGTAAGAATATGAACTCCAGAAGTAGGAATACGACCTCCCCATACAACAGGAGGTACTTGAATTTGAGACACAACTACGCGAGTAGCAGCAGTACGCACATGACTCGTAGCAACATTCCAGCCCAAAGGACCATGTGAATGTGGGGGAGGAATAATGTTACGGAGAGAAATTCCTATGGCTTGGGGTACCACAATAGACAACTTGACTCCAGAAATCAATCCTTTCCAATATGCAATAGAAATTAAATATCTAACACTAAAGGATCAGACCTCGTACCTTATTCTGGACGGTTGAAGTAGATCCCCGTTGAGCTTTCCAACTTCCGCTTGAATTGATAGATTACTTCCTCAACAACAAGTAAACAATACAAGCATACTATATATATTGGTGTTAGATCTATTCTAGCATATATAATCAACAATGTATAAACATTTGAAATCATCCCATGGATACAATATTCATTCAAGCACACATTATTGGACAGGAAAATATATTTCTATTAATATAAAATCAGAGATTACAATGGATACAACCTCTGTTGGCACGTCTGCGAATCGGAGAAAATGAATCCCCCACTTGGGCCTCCACCACTTCAATCCTCCATCTTTTGATAGAAAAATCACAAGCAAAATGAAAGCTTGGGAAGAACACAAAAGTGCTCCAAGGGATAAAGGGATGCAGACTCAAGCATAAGTTTCGGCAACAATGGACTATAGTTTCTTTGCTCTCAATTCTCTCTTATTCCTTCAATGTACCAAAGAGTTCCTTATATAGCTTTTCAAAAGGGTAATGAAAGGTTGAATCCGAGCGATCTCAAGGCATATGGAAGGCCAAGAGTCAAGTGAGTCAGATCCATGTCAAGGAAAACTCCAAAAGGATTTGGATTTTGTACACATCCCGATGTACGCGGTTTTAGTGGTCAAACCCGCGTATATACGTGATTAAGGGTTTAAAAGTCACGTATATGGATTTACACATGTTTTTAGGGATGGTCTAGGAAACATCAAAGGATAAAAAATGGACCAAGGGGTCCAAGGAGTCTGTAGCGGGACACGGGAAAGGCCATACAAGTGTGATTCACCTGGAGTGGTAAAATCAGCTATAAGAGATGCCCCCTAATGTGTGAGGTCAGAGGGGTCATACGATGGATGAAATACATTATAAGTACATCCCAAAATTGGAGTGATGAAGAATCCCAAATGGAAGACTAGCCACCCAATAAGCATAGTACAATGATACAACTCTGCACATAACTGCAAATACACAGCAGTCCCGTATACATAAGAGTACAATGGACATGAATAGGCATGATACAAGATATCACATAAGTGGTCATTGCCACGTACAATATACATAGATCAGAATCTCCATGATGAATATATACCAAGGATCAAGATATCCATAATGGCTGAAGATATACAATGGATCAAGATCTCCATAATAGCTGGAAATGTCTGACATATACTGGAATCAAGTCACGAGAGCTGAAATATCATGAACACTGGCACGATCAAGTAGGTAGCATATAAGATATGCCACCAATCTGGAAGGTCTTCTAGACAAACTGCTACGAGTACATGTCCTACTATGCGAATAAAGGTGTCGAGGTCGAACATAGTAGTCCATTGTCTGATTACTGGTCATTAATGTATACCGTTAACAGACGTGAGATCACCCACCAATATTGAAAATGGGAATCAAGGTACTAGAGTGCAAACTAACAAGTGTGAATAAATGTGTTGAGGTAGAACACTTGAGAGGATCCATCGATCAGGGGACATTGATGTATTCCCAAAGACTGTCGATGGCGAGAGAACCTGCCACTGATGACTGCAAGTCTCAAGGCACTCAAAATGACTCTAGATTCCAATCCCAAAATAAATGATCTGAATTCGATGGGATGAAATCCACTGGAAGGAGGGCATTAAGGCATCCTGCATCATCCAACACGAGGTACTTAGCAAAGCTGTGTGATGTGGAAGGACTCGATCATGAGGTGCACAAACCAGTAACTGTACCAGGAATGACCGACATGCAAAGTCAAGATAACTGAGGAATGGCTGACTCAGGTTTCAACTTCCTTCAAATAAGAGCATAATGGTGAATGGTGACTGAATAAAGGCAGCATAGACTCGATATACAAACTGGGACATCTCTACGACATAGGAGGCATCGACAGAGGCTCCATAGGAACTAGAAGCTTAACTAGTTGGTGGAGATAAACTCAGACAAAAGAGTATAGCTCCTAAAGTAAAACTATAAACCCAACCAATGGATGTGATATACAATGCTCTGTTTGAAGGAGACACGACTCGACAGCAGCCAAAGATAACATCTTTCCTTGTCCGGCTTTTTGGTTTTTTTATTTTTTTTTGGACTTTTTCAAATACTATAAAAAGCTTGAAAAAGAATAAAATGGCTTTATAGTTACAGACTAGGAGGAGACGAGTGTCATAGGGGCAAACAAACTAGTTCCAAGTAGTGGAACATACCTATGCTCAATGCAAGGACACATGTGTACGATATTGACACTCGGGGGAAAATCCCCTCCTGGTAAAAAAGGAAATCAAGCTGCAAAGGATATATAAGACTCTGCGTGGCTAGACATGAGACAAGCTCGGGCTATATGGCTGAAACGCAATGTTAGGGAAGCCGACATAAATCTCAATAAGGCAGGCAAAGCTAATGATAATGCATTTACAACTTGATACGCAGGAGTCCGGAGGGAAATAGGCCAGCAAAAGATCAAAAGGAGTATGAGGCTCTTGCGAAATGTCATGCCAATACTATACAATAGAATCCCACACCCTAAAAGACAAAACGTCAGCATGGGCACCAAATACAAATAAGGCCCTAACTAGGGTACCCATGTAAGGTCAAGATCTACCACTCATATCATGCCACTTCTAAAACAACAAGAAGGTTCCGTGACATAATAGAGTGGGTTCATACCTAAGGCTATGATGAAATGGTCATAAGGTTATGCAAAATGCAAGCGGTGATGAAACCTAATCTATATGCCAGTTTAGACACGATACCTGAGATTAGCACAAACGGGTCAATCCAACGGCTGAAACGACACTCAAAAAGGTCTCCTACATCATAAATTAGGTAAAAAATGGTCCAAAATGATTAGAAATAGTCCAAACTATAGGAAAGGGTAAAAATTTTCAAAAATTTGAAAAATTTCTATAAATAGTAAATATTTCAAAACATTATAAAACATTTGAAATTTTTACCCAATTGAGCTCAGATTTTCAACAGCGAATTCTAGGAGATCCAGCCGGTTGAATCCACTACCGTTTCTTCTAGGTACTTACCCATGCTCTTCTCTTCCATTTCAATGCAATTTTTATCAAATTCCATGGTCATTTGAGGTTTCTAGGCCAATCCAAAAAGGGCGCTGCGGCCCACGCGAAAATCAAGGGGTTTTTCACGTATAGGGTTGGCTATATTTGGAAAATGTCCCCAAACCTGCATACATACGTGGATGTTTGGAAAACAGTCACATATGCAGTTGCACATAAGGTTTTTTGAGTAATCTAATGGGCAAACTGGCAATTTTTGTGCAGGATGGTCCTAGAATGGAGAGAGCGTGAAAATGGTGATGTAGAGGAGGTAGTAAGGGCCAATCTAATGGCTCAACAAGCTCTATGTGCATGTGAAATCTACAAGTTTTGGTGTCTTGGTGGCTTGAGGGCCAAACCAAGACTATTGTAGATGCTGGTGGATTATTGGGATCCAGACTCTGAGTCCTTCCAGATAGATGGGATTTCCCTCACCATAGAGGTGGATGACATATACTTTATTACTGGACTTTACCGATGGGGGGAAGTAGTGAACCTTCATTCTCATGGTGGGCCCAGAGGTGGCCTGACTATCGATGAGTACATTGCGGTGTACTGCTATCTAGACACAAAGAAGGTGGGAAGTAAGGTCCCAACCAACTCTATACAGGTGCTGGGACTAAATGCCATTCTATTGACATTGGGAAGGATAGCAGGCTTGAAATCACTCCGCCAGGCTTCGCGGCCTCTGATGTTCTATGCAGTGGAGTGCATGAGACCCACAGTCTATGACTGGAGCACTACACTACTGAGCAACATGAAACATTAGCTCAATGAGTGTAAGGCGGGCAGAGTGCGGAAATTCAGGTTCAACAGCATATTGAGCACATTTTTCTTCAAGGGTGTTCCAGGATTGAGCCCCAGAGTTGACGTTCTTCTTCACGGGGTTCGAGATCTGGTCCAATGGCATTGGGCAGATGCGATGCGCAGACTGGGGGGAGGTAGGGTGTCCAACCCCTATCCAGCTGATTTCTTTCTGTGGTGGCGACGATAGATAGCTTCCATCAATGACTACCCCTATGTGGGGATAGATTTCCAGGGATACTCGGGCATGCCGCTACCACCAGGATAGGCATACGGCGATATAGGTAACGAATCTCGACCCTCTTTTTAAATTTTTGAGTTATTTAATTTTTTTGTGTTTTCTGACTATATGAAATCAAAAGACATGTTTTTGGGTGACAATACATAGTGACATCTACCATTTGCATGCAGATGTGGGACCATGGCGGCCTGAAGGATTCCCTCGTCATAGACGGAGGGGAAGAGGAGATGATATCATGGGTGTGGATGCGGAGCAGACACTCCAGAGCATTCATACCAACTTTGTTAGGCTAACACATAGAGTTCCCATGGCACAAGTCAAGGACTTTCCTAAGGCTATACAACGCCAGGTGGTGGGTGTACCACGAGCATGGGTGCAATTATTCCGACGACTATCTAGAGCCATAGTGACCTTCCATGATCACAATCCCCCTCCTCCTCCACAGGCTTAGATACCTGGGAGTGACACATTTTGCATTACCATGTATTATATTCTGGTGGCTCGAGAGCCCCATTTTTTTATCCTGACACTATGTATTATCACATTTTGGATGTTTATAAAAACTCTTATGATGATCGGTTTATTTATTTACATGTGTAAAAATTTGTGTTTGTGATGAATTTATTGTGTATGAAACAAATGCCAATCTAACACGTAGTTAGCATATGAGTCAGCAACTTGATTATTAATTCTTGGAATATGTATGTATGTTATATTGTCAAATTTCCGTTCTAACAATATCACACGTAAGAATCTTCTTAATAACGTCGGATCTCTAACATGGTATAAACCATTAATCTATGACACTACTAACTTTGAATCAAGACGTACCTCAAGAGAAAGAACGCCATGTGAAATGGCATCCCGTAAAAGCTCAATAATGGCACTATATTCAGCAACATTATTGGAAGATGGCCATAGACATATGCCTCCTGAAGACAGTACCTGACCCATAGGAGTATAAATCACCCAAGCAACAGAGGTTGAGTGTTGAGTGTGACGGCTCGCACCATTCGCGAATCCTATGTAGGTGGAATATTCCATTGACATCTGCCCAAGAAACGGAAAATAATCACAAACCCGATCATGATAAGAAAAAGACCTAACTATGCAAAACTGTACAATAATATACAATAACCAGCCTTGGATGAAAATCATGCATAGTACTTCTTGAGATAGAGCCCATTTCTAGGCTCCGCCAAGGCCATTCCCTCATAATTCACTAACTCATAAGTGCCCTTCTCTAACACATGTTTGACGACGTAAGGACCACACCACATGGGGTTAAACTTTCCTACCCCCAAGGGTTCTTTCGGTTGATCCCACAAAAGGACCAAGTCTCCCTCACTAAACCTCCTTGGATGAACAGACTTATTGTACTGGACCTTTACACGACGTTTATTTACTTCTAGAGCCACCAAGGCATGTCGACGCTGCTCATCAAGTTGCTCAAGGTGGACTAAACGCTCCTCCAATGGTGAAGTGCCTGGTAAGATTTCTACAACTAGCTTCAAAGAATGAATCTCGCATTCAACCGATAATACTGACTCCATTCCATGTACAAGTTGATATGGAGAAAAACCTGTGGCAGTCTTAACAGTGGTTCTATATTCCCACAAAGCAGGACATAACATAATGTGCCAATTATTCTTGCTTTGTGCGATGGTTCGTTGGAGAATGGATTTGAATGATTTATTCACTGCTTCCACCTGTCCATTCACTTGAGGGTAGTAATAGGAGGAATTCTCTTTCTTGTACCCTAACTTTGATGCCAACTCTTCCATCACACAATTCTTAAAGTGTGAGCCATGGTCAGTGACAAGCTCTTTTGGAATCCCGAACCGAGTAATAATCTGGTTGAATATGAAGTGTGCGGCTATCTCACTGTCGGATTTAACTGCAGGCATAGCCTTAGCCCATTTCGTGAAGTAATCAACAGTCACTATGATATGATGATGCCCCCCAGCTGAAGCTGGGTTGCAATCCATAAAATCAAGCCCCCACTTAGTGAAGGGACCAGCAGTGATGATGGGATGTAGTGGGGCAGGTTTCGAGTGCATATTATGTGCGAACACCTGGAAAGGGTGGCACCTCTTGACCGCATCTACACAATCCTTAAAGATCGATGGCCAGAAATGACCTGCTCTTAAGATTTTTTGGGCTGTAGAGAGCCCAGATAAATGACCACCACATGCCCCTCCATGGCAATCATTCAACACTACCTCATCCTCTTCATGGGTTAAACAACATCGTAAAATGGAATCTACCCCACGGTGGTATAAAGTGTTATCCACCATGAGGTAATTCTCAGACACGTGAAGTAATCGTCATTGTTCATCCCATGAGAGGTGAGTAGGGACCTTCAACGTTTGTAGATATATAATGATATCCCCATACCATGGGTCTAAAGTTGAGATTAAGAAGATGTGCTCATCGACAAACGTATCTTCACAAACCAACTCCTTGGCCTCGCTTGGGAAATTTGATATAAGCTCTGCAAAAATTAACGATTTCTTCGATTTTGCCGAAACAAATTCGAGGTCGAATTCTTGTAGGATGACAATCCATTTATTATATTTTCCCCCAATCATCCTTCGAGTGAGGAAAAATTGAAATGGATTGACATGGGCTACAACCAAGGTCTGACGAAGGAGAATATAATGTCTCAACCATTGAACCACATGTACGGTAGCTAAGGCAAGCTTCTCAACATGAGAATAACGAATCTCCGCGTCAATAAGATTTTGGTTCAGAGAGTATATGAAATGCTCTTGGAGCCCCTCATCCTCTTGAACCAAAACCATCCCAATCGTCTCCATGGACGCGGCCACATAAAGTTGAAAATCATGGCTATAGTTTGGGGGACTAATCACCGTGGCCGATGCTAGGGCTCGCTTGAGCACATCAAAGGACTCTTGGGCTCACTCATCCCAACAAAAGGTGGTGTCCTTCTTCAAAAGACGCATGAATCCTCTAGTCAAATTGGAAAAACTGACAATGAATCTTCGTAAGAAGTTTTCCATGCCTTGCAAACATTGAAGACGACGAATATTTTTCGAGGGAGACAACTGAAGTATTGCCTCAAACTTCAAAGGGTCGACTCTTATACCCTCTTTAGAAACAATGAATCCTAATAAGCAACCTGAATTCACACAAAATATGCACTTATGAGGATTTAACCTAACCAAATAATGGCGGCATCTTTGGAATACCAATCTCAAGTGATAGGAATGACGCATTCTCATATGAGAATGAGCAGCAAGGTCATCCAAAAATACTTCGATAATTGACTTGAGGTCATGGAAGATCAAGGTCATTACCCGCTGAAAAGTAGCTCCAGCGTTCTTAAGGCCAAAATGCATTTTTCGATATGCAAAAGTTCCCCAAGGACAAATAAATGTAGTCTTATGTTGGTCCTTAGGTTTAATTTGCATCTGATTATATCTGGAAAAGCCGTCCATAAAGGAAAAAACCTCGCTTCCTGCACACTCATCCAAAATCTGATCAATAAATGGTGTGGGGAAATTGTTTTTATGATAGGCACAATTCAAATCATGGAAATCAGTACATATGCGGATCGCTCCCTACTTCTTATCCACCGGAACGAGATTTTAAACCCACTCCGTCAAGGGAATGGGATAGATAAAACCAACTTTCAACAGTTTCTCTATCTTTTCCTTAATGGCGGGTGCTTTCCTAGGATTCACCACGTGCAAGCGTTGTCGAACAGGCTTAGCGTTGGGATAAGTCTTATTCTCATGTTCGACAATCCGAGGGTCGATTCCTGGCATTTCGTTGTAATACCAAGCAAGGATATCACGGAATTATTTAAATAGCTCGGTGTATTCTAGAATCTCAGCATGGGAAAATTCTGTCCCAATATAGACATTCTCTATCCTGCCAGGATTGCGAGAGATATTGATAGAAATCATGGAAGATATGTTTGCCATGTTTCTATCAGCCATCGAACCAAGAGAGATTAATGGAACCATAGGACTACCAAATCTCTCACTAAGAACTGCCCTAAAGTCCTCATGCTCCAAGCGGTCAAGCTTGGGAAGAAAGTAAGATCTATGATGGAGTTCCTCCCATGGTGGCTCAACTCCCGACATGGACTCAATAATCGCTTCATCTGAAGGGAAAACAGTATCAAGGTAGTCATGCGCATGAGAAGACTGCACTGCCCATGCCGGCATCACATAAGGGTCCTCCTCCTCTGTCCGCAAAGAGGAAGGACTGGGCTCTGCAACATACTCAAGATTAGCTTGATAAGCTATCATAGTTGTAGGAAATAGCATGTTCATCATGATGGGATCACTCGGAGTACTTGGTGTAGGAAGAACCCAAGGATCTTCCATATGAATCATGCGAAAAGACACTGATCTCATAGATGTCAAAGCCTCACCGGAACTAGACCCTATCATAAGGATTGGTGCAAGACAACTAAAGCTTCCCATGAGGGATGGATACATGCCTACACCCACACTCCCAGTTGCCAGCTGAGAGTGTTCAACGATCAAGATCGAAGCTCTCGAAGATGCCGTAATAGACGGATTCTTGAATTTCGTTTGATCAATCGTGACTATCTTCCCGTTAAATGGAAAGCATACAACACGAAATAGGGAAGAAGCTACGGATTGCATACTATACATCCAATTCCTACCCAGCAAGAGATTGTAATCGAGGGGCGCATCAACCACCTCGACCTCTATTGCAATGGTCTTCCCTCCCAAATGGACTTTAAGGGAAGGAAGGATCCTGTGCGGCCTAAACGATCTCCCATCAAACACAGTTAACATGGTCACTGATTTAGATAGCTCAGGGAAAACTAAACCCTTCCAACATGATAAAGACATCATAGAAGCGACAACGCCTTCGTCAATCACAGTGCACTTGACGGTCATGTTAAGACATTCTACGTGAATCAAAAGAGACACATAGTAAGGCAAGTGAGGCTGAAGTTCTGTGGTTTCAAATTTAATCACGGAGGAAGAATCATCATCATTCACACCAATGGCAGAAAGCAAAGCCTTCCTTTGCCAAGGACAACTCTGAAGCACTTCCAATGCAGACATCGCATAAGGAGTGTGGCCCAAATCCTCGACAACTGAATAGTTCTGGGCATCTCGGGCATTAGGATTGTGCCCTAAATGCTTAAGGACTCCCTTAGGAATGCAAGGTGTAGCTTCAGGTTTATCCATAGGTTTCTCAATACGCAAAAGGAGACCCTGGTGGATCAGGTTCCTTTCTTGGGCTGGGTTGTGATGAACCATAGTCCTTCGCATGGGTCACAACTTTCGCAGCACATACCATGTTAATGCAACCACGACCACTACCCTTCGATGTATCTTGATCACCACCAGACTGATCATGGGTCCTTGAGTTCATATTTTGATTGTGAGGTAAAGGGATAGTTAGCACAGCTAGGCCCTGTGCCAAGAATCTTGATGCTTCATCGATACAAGGGCACAAGTAAGTGAGGTGATCGTCCTTACACAACTTGCAAGGGAATTTAACCTTACGTTTAGCTTGCTTGTCCCCGCCAACATCACGAGCGTTCTTTCCATTATTCGCATTCTCATTCCTATTCCCACCCTTATGATTATTCTTACCCTTCTTTTTATTCCATCCGGGCTGCTGGTTACCCTTCTGGTTCGACGAAGCCGTGGCTTGTCCCGAAGCAGATTGGTCAATTGACAATTGACTAACTTTTTTTGCAACTGAATCCGTAGGTTTAGCACTTGGACAATCCAAAATGCCATCGGCATGTGGTCCAGGTTTAACTTTGGGGTCGAAACTAGAACGTGGAGCGTTGGGAATGATCTCATATAACAAACCGGACTGAGAATAAATCAAGTCCAGTTTCTGTGCCCTAAAAATCACTTGTTCCTCATTCTGCACTCTAGATGTAGAAACATCCTTCGCTATATATGGAAATAACGACTTAAGGAACCATTCGAGGAGGAATTCCAGTGGTATAAAGGCTTTAATTAACCTCTTCCATCTACGCCACTCTTGGATGTGATCCGAGATGTGTGTGGCTTTATCCTACCAAAATGTCGACAAGAGTTTAGTACCAATGTCATAACGCACTGGTAGCTGGAAGTGGTTAAGAAAAGTCATCGCTAGGTCATCGAACAAAGCGAATTCCCCCCTAGGTATCTCTATATACCATTTCGTGGCATGCCCTGTAAGGGTGCGTTGAAACAGCCTTAAACGGATGGAGTCCTAGTGTAAGGAATTCTAAGAGCACCATAGGTGAAAAGTAGTAATGTGTTCACTTAGATCCTCTCCCGGTTTTTCCTCGAACTTGGGTATGTCCAAGGGAAGCTTAGTAGGGATAGCCGGCTAAGCTGGGTCATGAGCTACAGGATCGTTCATCAATCTCGACAAGTTAGGAAGATTCAGCGTTGCAAGGAAAGGGAGCTTAGGATGATGAGGTCGATGGACCGCTCCCTGATAGTTCTAATTCACATAGGTTTGATTACCACTATGGCCTTGGCCATAGTGCCCTCCTCCCGTTTGACCCGTATAGGGTGGCATGGAAGCACCATAATGTGGTGGACCCTAACTATTCAGAGCTACAAATCCATAATTTGGAGAGTAAGTAGGTTGTTGATACCCACCCCCATAAGGTGAAGAACCCTGTCCATACTGCGTCCCATAATAAGGTCCACAAGTCATCGCATGCGATGTCCCATGAGACACTCTGTAGGTAGGAATATACGCTCCGGAAGTAGGAATATACATACTAGAAGTAGGAATATATGCTTCGAAAGTAGTAACATGACCTCTAGAAGTATGAACATAACCTCCCGAAGCAACAGGCAGTATGTAAACTTGAGACACAACTAGTCTAGCAACTGCAGTACAGACATAACTCGTAGCAACGTTTCGGCCCGAAGGACCACGTGAATGAGGTGGAGGGTGAACATTCGAGGAACTAGGGACAGAGAACGAAGGGATCTGTGTAATTAAGTGCGTAATGTTCCTTATAGTCACTCGTCTCAGATTTGGTATCCTAATAGGATCACTAACCCTAGACCTAGGAGGAATATGTGATGTAGCTTCCACCGTTGGGATGGAAGGTGCAATGTGACTAGTGCTCCCAAAACTCTCCACATGGTAAGGAATGAGAGTGCGCCCAGGCATAGTGTTAGGCTCGAACTCAGATTTGACATGAAATGCCAAATCATGTGTGGAAAAACCAGACATATCATAACTACCATAACTCGTGCTCACGAGGTTCAAAATGAGTCTCATCATCCTCCGGCATACCATACCGGCAATGTGTCAATGGGGAATCAACCCTAGAGTAAGTAGGTCTATCATGAAAGGTTCCTATCTCAGAAATCATAGGACCTAACTTAGTCAAGTCGGGTGAAGGATCATAGTTAGGAGTAAACTCCCCATCTTCCACATGAATGGGAGAAGGTGGTTCAAGAATACCTTCTATATGGTCTCCCATGGTGTGTGAATCAATGTGCGAAGTAGTCTGCTTGGACTATCTATTTCTCTCTCCCAAAGGAGGAGGAGATGTAGAAAGTGGAAGCCCTACTAAACGACGAGAATAGCGAGGAGCCGCACCCGAATCCACAATGACTCAAAAATATAAAAGACTCTCTATCTACACAAACCCTAGGCAAGCTATCATGCACAGAGCAATCACCAATAAAATCTAAAGCCAAATGCAAGCAATCAAGGGTAGGATAAGTGAGATTCCGAATGAAGCAGGTATGTCTCACCCAGGAGAGGCTTGAGACTCCCATACACAACAAGTGGAGGTACGTAACCAATTATTGTAGCTCTTAGCTTCAACATGTAAAACGACTTTGCTATCCGACCCCAACCTGGCTGGGACACCTGCAGAATAACCCCTGCAAAGTACCCCCTCGATATCCTAGGTAAGGCCACTAAGGTCACCTCAATATAATCAATGCTCAGGTGGGATTGACCATATGGGCAGGGTAGCAAAGCCCAAAACTCTCAAAAGAGCCCCCAGATACGAATACAATCTTGGAAATATCTCCGATGCTACTCAGTTATGACTAGGAGTCATCCTAATCAATAACCGCTCACACTGCCTCGTGCTTAACTCCCTTTTGAGAGGAGGATCCTAAGAAACACTGGTTATACCAAGGATTTCACACACTCACCTGGACAGACACATACATGTTGTTGTTTAGTGGTCTTGGAGAATTTACTCACAATGAACTATTCCAAGACCCTAAAACCTAAGCTTGTTGGTGAACCCTATCAAACAAAATAGTGTAGTTCATTTTAATTAAGCGTTGATTTTAATTGGATTTATTACTCAAAAGAGGGATATGGCCATTCAACTAATGGTGTTATGACACAACATAAAGTAAAATGCACACCTAACAATCAATGCAAATGCATTGTGTCCATGAAAACAGGGTATGCTACTACGTGAAATGCACAATTTTCTTCAAATGATAAATGCAAGCTTTCCTATATGAACTCCTGACTAATACTCCAAAGAAAATATAGTGCAAGTACTATGCAAAATGCAAAATGAAATGCATGATGATAAGCAAATATTTTTGGATTTTTTGAAATAAAAAGAAATATAAAAAGCAAAAGAATGATTCTACAACCCCTAGACTCTGCAAGCACACTCAAGCAAAGCACTAAGGTAAAATAAGTCTAATGCACTAATCTCAAAACATAAGTTCGAAAATGCAATGACAAGAACATTCTTAAAAAAGAAATTTACCCTAAAAAAAACGTCTCTGGTCAGAAACAGAGGTGTATTCAGACTCTGGAAGCATCAAAGGAGACTCAACAATCATCACAACTCACCCAACAACCATTTAACTTCCTCTAAAAGGAAAAACTAAGGGCATACGTGACTGTTCGCAGTAAACCCGCGTGTATACACGAAAATAGCAGAGAAATTTGTGTGTATACGCGACTGTGAGTTCAAAACTCATGTACAGGAAGAAAAGTACATAAAAATCAAGGCAAATAGACAAGCTGAGACAAACTTCACACCAATCAGACACTACTAGGCAAACAGACAAGCTGAGACAAACTTCACACCAATTAGACACTACCAGGAAAACATGCCCCCAGACCCGACACAGAAATAAGAGAGAAAGAGCAATTCAAAGTCATTGAATGCCGATAGAAAACCCCCAAAGGACAACTACTAGGAACTCCCCAGCAGAGTCGCCAATTTTGTTACGGAGAGAAATTCCTATGGCTTGGGGAACCACAACAGATAGCTTGACTCCAGAAATCAATCCTTTCCAATATGCAATGGAAATTAAATATCTAACACTAAAGGATCAGACCTCGTATCTTATTCCAGATGGTTGAAGTAGATCCCTATTGAGCTTTCCAACTTCCGGTTGAATTGATAGATTACTTCCTCAACAAAAAGTAAACAATACACGCATAATATATATATTGGTGTTAGATCCATTCTAGCATATATAATCAACAATGTATAAACATTTGAAATCATCCAATGGATACAATATTCATTCAAACACACATTATTGGACAGGAAAATATATTTCTATTAATATAAAATCAGAGATTACAATGGATACAACCTCTGTCGGCACGTATGCAAATAAGAGAAACTGAATCCCCCACTTGGGCCTCCACCACTTCAATCCTCCATGTTTCGATAGCAAGCTCACAAGCAAAAGGCAAGCTTGGGAAGAACACAAAAGTGCTCAAAGGGACAAAGGGATGCATACTCAAGCATAAGTTCCGACAACAATGGACTATAGTTTCTTTTCTCTCAATTCTCTCTTATTCCTTCAATGTACCAAAGAGTTCCTTATATAGCTTTTCAAAGGGGTAATGAAAGGTTGAATTCGAGCAATCTCAAGGCATATGGAAGGCCAAGAGTTAAGTGAGTCGGATCCATGTCAAGGAAAACTCCAAAAGGATTTGGATTTTGTACACATCCCTATGTACACGGTTTTAGTGGTCAAACCCGCGTATATACGTGATTAAGGGTTTAAAAGTCACGTATATGAATTTACACATGTTTTTAGGGATGGTCTAGGAAACATCAAAGGACAAAAAATGGTCCAAGGGGTCCAAGGAGTCTGCAACAGGATAGGGGAAAGGCCATACAAGTGTGATTCACCTAGAGTGGTAAAATCAGCTATAACAAATAGCATTCGAAGAACTAGGAATAGAGGTTGAAGGGATATGTGAAATCACGTAAGTGGTATTCCCTACAGTAAGGGGTGCCGCACCCGAATCTACAATGACTCAAAAAATGAAAAAGACTCTCTAATTACGCAAACCCTAAGCAAGCTAATGTGCACAAAGCATACACCAATATAATCTAAAGCCAATCACAAGCAAACAAGGGTAGGATATGTGAGCTCCCGAATGAAGTAGGTATGTCTTGCCTAGGAGAGGCTTGAGACTCCCATACACAACAAGCGAAGGTTCATAACCAATTATTGTGGCCCTTAGCTTCAACACATATAGCGACTGTGCTATCTGACCCCAACCTGGTCGGGACACCCGCATAATAACCCCTGCAAAGTACCCCCTTGATAACCTAGGTAAGGCAACTAAGGTCACCTCAATATAATCAATGCTCAGGCGGACAGTCGCAGGCGGGATTGACCGTATGGGCGGGGTAGCAAAGCCTGAAACTCTCGAAAGAGCCCCCAGATACAAATACAATCCTAGAAATATCTCCGGTGCTACTCATTTATGACTAGGGGTCATCCTGAAATCAATAACTGCTCACACTGCCTCGTGCTTAACTCCCTTGTAAGAGGAGGATCCTAAGAAACACTAATTATACCAAGGAATTTCACACTCTCACCTAGACAGACACATACATGTTGTTGTTTACTAGTCTTGGAGAATTTACTCACAATGAACTATTCTAAGACCCTAAAACCAAATCTTGTTGGTGTACCCTATCAAATAAAATAGTGTAATCCATTTTAATTAAGCATTGATTTTATTTGGCTTTATTACTCAAAAAAGGCAGATGACCATGCAACCAATGGTGTTATGACGCAACTCGAAGTAAAATGCACACCTAACAATCAATGCAAATGCATTGTGTCAAATGAAAAACAGGGCATGCTACTACGTGAAATGCAAAATTTTCTTCAAATGACAAATGCAGTCATTCCTATATGAAAGCCTAACTAATACTTCTCTAAGAAAACCTAGTGCAAGTACCATGCAAAATGCAAAGTGCAATGCATAATGATGCAAAGAAGTAAATATTTTTGGATTTTTTGAATAAAAATGAGATACTAAAGCAAAAGAATGATTCTACCACCCCTAGACTCTACAAGCACAATCAAACAACACTCATGCAAAGTACTAAGGTAAAATAAATCTAATACACTAATCCCAAAACAAAAAATAAAAAATGCAATGACAAGAACATTCTTAAAAAATAAATTTACCCTAAAAAAAAAAGTGTCTCTGGTCAGAAACAGAGGTGTATACAGACTCTAGCAGTATCAAAGGAGACTCAGTAATCATCAAAATTCACCCAGCAACAATCCATCTTCCTCTAAAAGGAAAAACTCAGGGCATACACGACTGTTCACGGTGGACCCGCTTATGTACGCGGATATAGCAGTCAAAGCCACGTGTATACGTGACTGTGAGTTAAAAACTTGCGTACAAGAAGAAAAATGTATAAAAAGAAAGGCAAATAGATAAACTAAGACAAAATTGACACCAATCAGACACTACCAGGCAAACATGCCCCCAGAACCGACTCAGAAACAAAGAAATAAGAGCAATTCAAGAACATTGAATGCCGATAAAAACCCCCAAAGGACAACTACTAGGAACTCCCCAATGGAGTCGCCAATTCTGTTACGAAGAGAAATTCCTATGGCTTGGGGTATCACAACAGACAGGTTGACTCCAGAAATCAATCCTTTCCTATATGCAAGAGAAACCAAATACCTAACACTAAAGGATCTCGATTCGTACCTTATTCCGGACGATTGATGTAGATCCCCGTTGAGGTTTCCAACTCTAGCTTGAATTGATAAATTGCTTCCTCAACATTCAATAAACAAGACAAGCATGCTATATATAATCTTGTTAGACATACTCTAACATATATAATCAATAACGTATAATCATTTGAAATCATCCATGGATCAAGTATTAATTCAAATACACATTATTGGACAGGAAAATATATTTCTATTAATATAAAATAGAGATTACAATAGAGACAACCTCTGTTGACATGTTTGCAAATCGGAGAAACTGAGTCCCCCACTTGGGCCTCCACCACTTCAATCCTCAATCTCTCGATAGAAAGCTCACAAGCAAAGGGAAAGCTTGGGAAGAACACAAAAGTGCTCCAAGGGACAAAGGGATGCAGACTCAAGCACAAGTTTTGGCAACAATGGACTATAGTTCTCTTGCTCTCAATTCCTCATGCCTTCAATGTATCCAAAGGGTTCCTTATATAGCTCTTCAATGGGGCAATGAAAGGTCGAATCTGAGCTATCTCAAGGCATAGGGAAGGCCAGGAGGCAAGTGAGTCGGATCCACATCAAGGAAAACTCCAAAATAATTTGGCCTTTTACACACATCCCGATGTACGCGGTTTTAGGGGTCAAACCTGCGTATATATGCGAGAAAGGGTTTAAAAGTCGCACATAGCAAATTTTGCATGTTTTTAGGGATGATCTTGGAAACATCAAAGGAACAAAAATGGTCCATGGGGTCTAAGGATTCCGCAGAGAGACAGGGAAGGCCATAAAAATGTGATTCACCAGGTGTGGTAAAATTAGCTATAACAGTATATCCTAAAAATTTCAATGCTTAAGATCTCCAGGAAGGAATATTTACGGTGGGTGATAAATCCTTTGA
Source organism: Pseudotsuga menziesii (assembly GCA_001517045.1). NCBI lineage: Eukaryota > Viridiplantae > Streptophyta > Pinopsida > Pinales > Pinaceae > Pseudotsuga > Pseudotsuga menziesii. The sequence goes on from LPNX010785668.1 coordinate 435,093, forward strand.
TGAAAGCTGTGTGAAAGAAATAATTTTCATAATCAAGGGAAAGGTTTAATGCCCCACCTAAATCTATGATGAATATTTGAATATTAAAAGATCTATGGCAAAGGAGGATTATGCTGTGGGAAGATGCACGAAGAAAGTCAGGTTAAGGATCAACGGAATGTTTTAAACTCAACATTAATTGACGATGGAGATTGATGACCATTAAGATTGATGGAGGATATGGGATCCATTGGGAGAAAATGTGCACCGAATGATTAGTTGGAGCGCAGTGAAAACGTTAAAGGGAAACATCGATCAACCGTTAGGATTTGATGTGATGAGATCAACAGCTCTCAGGTAATCCGCTGATATGAGTTGCACATTGTTTTATACTCCATATGAACAATGGATAGTAAAGAGGGGGATTATTTTGGAGATAATATCTATGGTGATAAGAGGATCCACTATGGGAAATTACAAAGAGGATAAGTGACGGGCCGGGAAGCGGAATAGGTAAAGGAGAAGGTTAACATGCGATCAAAATCGATGGTATAGAATAAAGGTAGATTAAATCTATAGACATAGAAGAATTCGCCTATGAGATATGCATGCAAGTTAACATACAATTATACTAGTTGAAAATAAAACCGCTCCTTTGACCCTAAAACCACTATGAAGAATATTATAAAGGGTAAAGGCACATGGTCAAGATTATTTGTCTTTTATGCATTGGGAGAAGAAATCATTGTTTTGCGTGGAAAAATCCAAGTCAGACAGATACCCATCCAACCATTAGTTTTCCAGGTAGGCTGTATTTTTACCCACCTATTAGTATTTAAACATGGATAGTGGAGGAGAGGTAGAGGCTCAAGCCATGGAATTTCATAAAATTGATGAAGTCTTAGAAGATAGAGATGTCAGGCTATTTGATACCATTTTATCTTTAAGCCCCATTAACCAATTAAAAACAAGGTTGGATGCATTTAAAGACCATGGTACTAATTTGCATAACGTTTTCTAGTCTCATTTATACTATTTATGTCTATATGAAACCCTTAATTTTATTTATTTCATTTACTGATGCACCTCTAATTATTCTTCTTCCGAAAGAGTAATCATGGATTTAACCAAGTCTAAGATTATTTGTCATATTAATGCACTCATTGTCTGAGACACCCTTACCATCCCTCCTACCTTCACCCAAAAACGTGAAGAATTCAATGAAGAAAACCTAATACAATATTTTAGACATGCTACCATTGAGGAAAAACAACCCTTCTTTTCAAAGTGTTTCAGGTTAGATGTATCTCTTGATAACTAACCATTTCCCTTAGATGTAAACCTGTTTAATGAAGAAACCAAGATGATTGTTTCAATGATGAACCAGTTCTTAGGTTTGGACACAAACGTATATGTCCATGCATTTGATGAGACTGTTGTTCAGAGTCAATATGAGTCCCAATCTCTTCCTTCTCCATGCGTTAAATTTGATGAATTCCTAGCTGAAAGTATTCACTCTCAACTAGTGAATTTCCACAGTACTAGACATTTTAGATTTGAGTCATTTATGATCAAGATGTTCTTATTCTTTAATGAAGAGAATTTATAGTTTCTAGAAATGGTTCTCACAATAAAAAACAGTAGCAACTTCTTCAAGTATATGAATTTGTTGATGGCAGAGGTCTACATAGTGTTGTTTCAAAATAAACTACCTAGAGTACTGCCATAGATTAAAGAAGCTTTGCAATTTGACCTAGATAGGAAAATAGGAGACTGGTTCCTATTGGAAGAACATACCATTATCAGAGTGTATGGATTTACTCATGATCCATACATTCTGTAAGCTTTTCTCACTCCTAGAGTATTTCCTTTGGAGCCGGTAAGACATAAATTGATAGTGGAAAATGAGCATTTCATTAGTTTCAAGAAATATTTCGAAATCAAATTCCCATGGGAAGTTGGTCCTTTTATTATAAAGAATAAAGTTGCACTTCATGTAGTGGAGAGTTTGCTAAAAGGGATGGATTTTAAAACAACTTTTGTAGTAAACTATGATCCATACCATGTTATCTCAATAAGAAGACAAGTGAATAAGAATAAATATTTTAAACATCAAGAGGTTGGAGGGTTGGATGACAAGGAAAATTGGTCATACTATCCAGCACCAATGGAGAATGTTAAAGTTCCATAAGATAATCCAATAGTAGTGGTGGAGGCCACATAGGTAATTGCTCCCATTGCAAGAAGTACATAAGTGACATGCAAAAGGACCTTTTCCATATGCAATGGAAATAGAAGAAGAAGAAGGAAGTTCAAAGACAAATAAAAGGCAGAAATTTGAAGCTAAGGGAGAGTTGGTTGAAGTTGTTATTACTGAAGGTAAAAAAACGCAGGTGAAAATTAAGGGACCAATGTTTGAAATGCAGCAGTATGAGTTTTCATAGGTTCCTGAGACATCCACTGGCAAGTTTAAATACAGACTAGTATTATATGATAGATATATGAATGACATGGAAACATCCTTAGATGAATCTATGAAATTATATGAAAATGTTAGGAAAATTTCTAGTAAAGAGTTCTCTTTAGTGACTCTTAAAGACCATACTAAGAATACTTTGAACTTGTAAGTTTCTACCAAACACAGGATAGTAGAAATGAGACTGAACCTAAAGGATATTCCAGTTCCTGACATGATAAATTTACACAAGGATATTAGAGAGGTAATTTATAGTGATCTATTGAAGTCTACCTTGAAAGTATCTAAGTTTTCTCTACACAGACTAAGATTGAAAATTAGTTAAGGAAATAAAAGGTATAAAACAAGGTGCACCAGCAGCAGATCAAGAGGCTTCAAGGGGATATGATGGCCATTGATAATGAATCCAATAAAGGAGAAGTTGCAAAAAAAAAACTTGCAGAGAAGGAGAACACAATTCAGCTGTTGAAAAATAAATTGAAGATACCATCTACACAATTGATCCAAGCTTCAGAATTGACTGAATTGGAGATGGAAAAAGAGATACTATCTAATGAACTAAGTGACAACAAAGAAAAATTGTTGAATTTTGCTGATGAGAAGAAAGAATGGGAAAAAGAGAAATCTCTTTTGGTTGAAAAGGTTAATGTTTTAAAAGAAAAACAAGCTGTTATGGACAAAGAGATAGAAGATAAGAGAAAAGAAGATGAGGTATAGGTAATTAAACCTATTGCATAGACAAGTACATAATCTATTGTGTAGGCTATGTGTTAGGTAAGTTTAAAGGATTTGGAAATTGTTGGCTTGAAAATACAAAATAAAAATTTGGCTGATGCAACTTTAAAGAAGGAAGAGGAAAGAAAAGCACTTGAAAAAAATACAAAGAGATGCTAGATAAAAATGATTAATTAGTGAAGCAGCTGACTAGACACTTTCCAAGGGAGCAAGATACCTCATTCGGGATATGATCATTGTTGAGGATGTTAAGCTCATACCATATTTGAACTACATTTTGGACAAAGAGATGGTTATAAATGATTCCAAACAAAGTTGCACCGCGGTAAGAGAGTCCTTAAATAATAAGCCCGTGGATACAACTCATAACACAATCAATTTCCTCAATACTTTATTAGAGGAAGATTTAAGGACCATGGGGATAAAATAGAATCACAGTGATCACCTGGGTGAGGAAGGTAGTATGTTAACATCAACATATAGAACTGTGCATGCCAAGATTGACATAATGAATAATCAAGTGAAGATTTTTAAAGGTTCATTTGTGTCACTTTTTCAAAAGGGTATGCCTTCCTTCTGGGAAGACGATGGTATACTTTTGTCTTAGGTTGAATATCATGAATTGTTAGTGAAATGCGGATTGGACCATAAGAAATTTTAACATATGATCCAATCTATATCTAGGAAAATAGTGATTGATAAATCAGTAGTGGATTTTGAAATAATCAATAATTTTAGAGCAGTTTGTTCTCAATTTCCAGCAATTTCATATGTGGATCATGTAGAGTTAAGAGTATTGGCTAAATAAATAACCAATATAGAGTTGCCAGCTATGGATCAGTGCAAGACAATTGATAATTCTAGAAGAACAAAATACAAGCTACATCAATAGAAAATTTCAAGGGATATTGAAGACTTATTTATTTTGAAAAATGTAATAAATTTCTGAGTAGTTAGTTTGTTAGGAAGCAAATGATAAATGTAATAAGGAAATTATCTTGCCTATTTTTCGCATAGAAGTAGTGATCAGATCAAGGAGATTTTGATGTATTTAAGCAACTTTTTGAAATTTATTGAGGGTTGGAACCCGTGAGAAATATCTACATTTTGTAAGTGAGCTTCGAGATTAATAAAATTTCAGATCTAAGCAATTTTTCCGCAGAGATTCCCGTGTTATTCCATTTATAGTATGTATTTTATTTCCTTATGTGAATGTGCTTCCCGTTTACCTTTCAATTATGTTTTCTTTTCATGCTTGAATGAGTGTATATTGGGTTGGAATTCACAATCATATGCTCTGATCCTTTACTTTCAAGCATTCACAAAATATTTCCACTAAAGTTAGCATTGGATTCATCTTGAGATACCCATGTTAATGGATTGTTTCTTTATTCTTGTTTATCACCAGACAATGAAATTTTTGATTGTAAAAGAGTAGCTACCTTGCATCTGTTTAAGAATTCCATTGCAAATCACTGTTAATATTTGTTTTTCATATTTGACTCCATTCCCAATGACCACTTGTTTCAACCATTGTGACTTTTAAATTTTATTTATTTTTTAAAATATATATGGCATGTGAGTTTATCTATTGAGAGATCCCTCTCTCGAAGGAAAGATTCCAAATTTCCTACGAAACCTTGGTTTTGTGGTTACCTTGGTATTATAATTTCACAACCGGGGGTAAATTCTAAGTGTTAACTCTTGGCGCTGTTGCTGGGGAACGAGAGTTCAAATTTTCCCTGGGAAGAACGAAAGTGTTATTCAAGAAGACAAGATTTCTGTGGGAAAATAGAGATTCTTGCATCCAAAGTCAGTTTTGTCTTTTCTTAAGAGACTCCACATTGATTTTCAAGAGGGTATTCTAAAAGATGGCATCCTGGCTTTTAGGAGAGCACACACAAGAGGTAACCCTAATAAAAAAACTTTACATAGTGTGGGAGATCCAGAAAGTATAATTAGAAAAATAAGAGGAAAAGAACAAGTAGGTACTTCTCAAATTGAACGATCTTTCTCTCAAAATCAAGAAGAATTTCTTAGTTTTGAATATTTTGAATTGGAAAAAAAGTTTGAACAATCTTTTTTTAAATCTAAGTCTGAATCAGATTTGAAACAAGTTGAAATCATTCCAAACATAATTCATTCTTATTTATTAGATTCCCTTTGGAAAAATATCCAGGATATTGTAAAGACAGAAGGAAGAAATGATAACCCAAACTTTTTAGCCTCAGTTTCCTAGCATTGTTCAAAATCCTCTTGTTGTTCATAACCCTCATAGACCTATGGCTGCTAGGTTTGCTCCCTTACCTTTTCCTATTGTATTACATGACTTGCCACATAATTACTTACATAGAATTTCTTTATTTGATGGGGAGGGAAATTTCATAGTAAGACAACATGTGGATAGGTTTGATGACTTCATTGATTTAGAAGAAGTGGATTATGATGATGCTAAAATGAGTTTGTTTGGACAAAGTTTATCTGGGGAAGCTAAAAGATGTTTTAAATATCTTCCAACAAGGTATATTGCCACTTTTCAAGCCTTTTAGACTCTTTTTTTGGATAGATGGGAAGATAAAAAGAGTCCCCTGTAGGTTCTGGCTCAATATAATAATTTAAATAAAGGAAACTTTGAGTCAGTACATGAATTTTCAAGCAGATTTATTAGGGTTTACAATTCCATACCAACTGACATAAAACCCCAGGTAGGAGCTGCAAAATTACATTATGCTAATGCATTTGATAGTGATTTTGCTTTGTCATTAAGAGAAAGAAAATATGTTGATTTTCCTGCTATGTTTAAATATGCTTTGGAGGTAGAGGCTAATTTAATGGCTTCTGGGAAGATGAAACAAAGACTTGAGGTAGATAAGAGAAGAACTAGGGAAGAGAATCAAGCTTCTACATCTTCATCCAATGATGCAAAGTTTGATATAATGATGAAAACAATGGAGAGGTTGATGGACATATTTGCATTGGATAACATGCCTCCAAATAGAGATCAACCTGAGCCATAGATCATGAATCCAAATTTCAGAAGGCCTTCCCCTCCTCCCCCTCAGATCAGATAGAGAGATCAAAGAAATCCTAGGAATGTTGAAGGCCAACAAATAAGACCCCCATTTATAGAGAATTTTGTTGATGAGGAAGAAGAGAATGATCCAATGGATGATCAAATACACTATTTTGATGATATAGACTCTGACATTTATCTTACAAAAGAGGAACACAATATGTTTGCTCAGGAAGATGATTGTAATACCCTTGAGTTAGAAATTGAGCAATATTAGAGAGGATATTAGAATGTTATAGATGATTTCCAGAGAAAGTTAAATGTGAGAAGTAGAGATGTAATCATAAATAAAGGAAGGCCATATCCAAATCAAACTTTTAATAATCAACATTATGTAGAAAAACAAAAAGAAAAACAGAAAGAAAATGTTGTACAAAAGAATCTTGAAAAAAAAACAGTGGAAGATAATTAAAAATAAATGTCAAAGGGGAATTAACAACAAATGCCAATTGAAAGTGAAATAACAGTTTCCTCTTTTATAGAGTGAACTATCCAAGATAAATATTTCCATCGCTTTCAATGAGTTGTTGAGAAACAATGACTATAGAGAGAAGATAACTAGAATGGTTTAGACCGATGGAGAATGCTAGCTAGACATACTATAATTAACAGATGATGCTCCAACAATAGTTCTTGGTCCTAGAATTAAAGACACTCATGAAGAATATGTTTCACCATTCTATGTCAACCCTAATTTCCATGATATAATTTCACATAATGCTATGTTAGATTCTGGTGCATCAGATAATTTAATGCCAATATTGGTGGTGCAAAGTCTATGATTAGAGATTCTAAGACCTTACAAAGACTTGTTTCCCTTTGATTCTAGAATAGTAAAATGTTTGGGGTTAATTAAGGATATGGTAGTCACTCTTGCACAAATCCCTCCCAAGAGAATTATCATGGATGTAGCGGTGGTTGATATTCCTCCAAAATTAGGTATGCTGTTATCAAGATACCAGGCTTAAAAGATCAAAGGAACATTGAAAATGGACATGTACTATGAAACTGCTCCTTTGTTTGGAGAACATAGAAGATTGTACAAAGAAAAGGGTCATATGTGGTTAGAAGTCAAGATAAACCCAACAATCATCCCATATATACTATAGATACTAATATGGGATCTTCCATATTTTTCAACGATTCTCATATTGAACAAGACTTGACAATAGTAAGTGAACTGAAAGAAAATAAAGAATTTTCTAAGAGGGAGGAAGCATTATAACATAAACAAAATGATGAAGGGGTGTGGACAATGTACTTTCATGGATTGATCAACAAGGAGGGATCTGGTGTAGGTTTTTGGATAATTTATCCTAATAGATACTTTAAGGTGTACTCTTTTAAATTGACATTTGAATGTACCAAAAATGTAGTAGAGTATGAGGCTTTGTTACTAGGATTGAATGCTTTAAAGGATTTAAAGGAAAAAAGAATAGATGTCTTTGGAGATTCAGAATTAGTGGTGAATCAAGTAAATAATAGCTATCAAACAAAACATCCTAGAATGAGAGCTTATAGAAATGAAGTCTGGGACATGCTATGAAACTTATTTATTGAACACAGAGTCATGGTAATTCCTAGAATGAAAAATCAGGTAGTTGATTCTCTAGCCACCACTGCTGGAAATTTTAAAGTGCCTATTTATTCTAAGAAAAAATATAAAATTGAGATTGTAAACAGACCTCCTATTCCTGACAACTCCAAGTACTGGAAAGTATTTGAAGATGAATTACACATAAAAATATTTTTGGAATCGTCAGATGAGTTTGTAAATACACATATTGATTAAAAAAATCAAAATTCAGAAAATTTCCAAGATGATGACAAGTTTGCAGACGAAGATGTTGAGCATAAAAATTTGAACATGATTGGTGGTAAGGACATTATTAATCTATGAGGTCATTACATTCCAGAAGGCCCTATTCATATAGAAAAATTGTTTGACCAGAATGATGTAGCAAAATATCCTAAAGTTCAGCCCAATGAAAATGATATTCAGGATCAAAATATTGGGACCGAAGATTCTCCTAAAATAGTAAAATTGTTGAAAAACCTGCCTACATAAGAGAATAAGAGATATATTGATTTGATGAAAAACTACACTGATGTTTTTTCTTGGACATACGAAGATCTGAAATAGTACATGACACTTCCATCATACAACATACTATTCCTATCAGACATGGAGAGAAAAATTTCAGGCATAAGCTGAGAAGAATAAATCCAATGCTCTTGCCCTTAATTGAAAAAGAAGTAAGGAAGTTATTAAATGTGAAAATCATTGTAATTCTCATATTTTCAAGGTGGGTATCTAACCTAGTACCTTCCAGAACTAAATATGGAGAAATTAGACTGTGTGTATACTTCATAAATATTAATAAAGTTTCATTAAAAGATAATTATCCTTTTCCTAAAATGAATCATATACTACAGAAAGTTGTTGGTGTTGAAAGGATTTCTACAATGGATGGTTTTTATGGATACAACCAAATAAAGGTTCTTCCTAAAGATCAGGAAAATAAAACTTTCAATACATAATGGAGGACTTTCATGTATGCCAAAATGCCTTTTGGGTTGATGAATGCAGGAGCTAGTTTCTAGAGGGTAATGGACATAACTTTTGCTAAGGAGAAGGATAATTTTGTTGTAATTTATGTGGATGATATTACAGTTTATTCCAAATTTGATAGGGATCACATAAAGCACTTGGAGAAGGTATTCTTGAAATGCGGGAGGTATGGTGTTTCTATCAATCCCAGAAAGTTTAATTTTTCTATGAAATAGGGGAATCTATTGGGTCATATTATTTCAAAATATGGGATTAGAATTGATCCAGACCGAGCAAAAGCTATTTTGAAGGTGGAGGTACCTATAAATAAGAGGGATATACATTCATTCATTGCTCACGTGAATTTTTTAAGGAGGTTTATCCCTAGTTTCACAAAAAAATTAAGGAATGTAACAAATATGTTGAGGAAGGATTGTGAAATCAAATGGACTATAGAAGCTAAGAAATATTCTAATGACATCAAGAAAGCAATAACAAAATACCTTGTTATAGTCTCTCCATATTTTTCTAAATATTTTATGGTTTCCCTTTTTGCTTTTGAACATACAATAGCTGGAGTATTGATGCAAAATAATTTAGAGAATGTACAGCAACCAATTGCTTTCTTTAGTGTTGGGTGAAAATAATGTCATTTTAATTACATTGCAGTACTTTCCCAACCATTTAATTTGTCAATCTGAGGATCGTAGGATTACGAAGAACACACACTATATGTGTAGGACCAAAGTGGAACTAATATAATCTAGAAACTAATCTAAGAAGATGAAACATACTTTCGAATTGAAATTTCTGAAATGAAACTAATCTAGGAATGGAAATTTGCATGAAGGAAAAACAATACAACATGTGAAGAGTTTAATGACAAACAACATATGTGAGCTCACACAATAAATATATCTCAAATTACATTACAAGAATCAAATGAGAAATCCTGAAACAATAACGAAAGCATAAATCAAATTAAGAATCAAAGCTAAGAATCCCCTTCTCCAAATTACAAAGTTAATACTAATTTCTACAATCTAAGACTAATCAAGACTAATAAAAAACTACTCCCGAATGGAGAGATGGCAATATCCTTGGAGAGCCTTGAAGATAAGACAACCATTTCATAAAATCCACTATTCTCTCAACTAATCTCAACTACTTTCCCATTATTACAAGATAAGATCCCTTCAAATCCTCCACATGTCTCTCACAAATCCTCCACATGTTTCTCACAAATCCTAGATAAGAAATGCCAACCAAACCTCCATGATCTTCTCCTTGGAATACGCTTTGAATAACTATCTCCTTGAAATGGTGGAGGAGATATTTGAGAAGTCTTTTTGTATTAATTCCTACACATTACATTACAAAGCTTACACATTTTTGAGATATATATGAAAAACATGTTAATTTATAACATTTAATCATAAATTCCTTTTTAATACTAAAATAAATAAAGTGGAAAATAATAAGGTGAAACCCAAATATATGTAATGAAATGGTATAATGAAAGTTTAATGGGACTATGAAATGTGAAGAATAGTGAAAGGTAAAGTGGATGAAAATATGACATTTCTGAGTCCCAACATCCTCCTCAACTGAACTTGTTGCATGTCCTCATGCAAACTTGCATGGATCTTCTTGAGAACTTTTGGCATCTGAACTATGGATTTGATTAATAATGTCTTTTCAAAAATGAACGTTTCCAGGGTGTGAGATACATGAGTAACGAATGCCATTTTCTTATGGTTGGTTCTTGTGTGACAACCATGAATACAAAGAATGTTGCTTCTTGTGTTTAACATCATTCATTTCGTTATCTATTTTCTAGCTGTAATAATTTAACCATACACTCACTAAAAATGATAATCTATCAATGTGCACAGAAAACATCACTGTGCATAAGAAAAGCCTTTTATCTTTATGAATCATTACAATATGTATATCAATGCTTATGAAGCAAAGTGCGACAAAGTTTCGTTGGAAAAGAAATGTTGATGAATGGTAAATGAGATGAAAAATGGGGTGATGGTAGTTATTGTTTGCATGTCCTCATGCAACTTAGTGTAGGTCATGGAAGTGAAAAAGAAATGGAGTATGATGAGGAAATTTTCCAAATTATTCATTGCTAGCCATTAAGGAATTAAATGATTAAAGTTTAGAAAATAACATACCTCTACCTACCCGAAATGGTGATGAACTATGCAGGAGGAATATGGATGATACGGCTACTGGAGCATGGAAGATGTTTCTACTGCAAGATCATGTGAAAGGTGACTGTTGCTGTAGTTGCAACTGCTGTAACTACAACTGCTGTAATTGCTGAATCAGAGAATGTGAAGTGGAGGGATCTGAATCGTTGCTGATGAATAATGGAAAAGAGGGAGTATGAAAGAGGAACTGTAGTACTCTCATATAGCTGAAGTTGTGCTGCTGTAACTATTGAGGGAGTCAGGAAAAAGTGTATGGTCTTCACTCACTACAAACCCGATGGCACAATTCTAATTATGCAAATGTATGTGTCGATGTTGAGCATGAAGAGAAATCATTGGATTACCGACCATTGATGAATGTCGTTAACCAACGCGAGGAAAATCACCATTGATGTCAATGAGTGCCAAGGTACCTGAGTACATCTTGAAAAGTGCGAATGGATGTGTTGATGTCAAGCAACTTGCAAGATCTGATGATCAAAGGTCATTGATGTATTCCTATGATTTTCAGCAAGAGAGCTTGACATTAAGGCATGCAAGTCTCTAGGTACTCAAAATGGACTTTAGTCTATATCCTAGATAAGGTGTTGAGGTCGATGGGGCCAGACTTGTTGAAAGGTGGGCCTTAAGGAATCCCACATCAGTCAACACAATTTTTTACAAAAATATTGGTAGGACTATAAGAAAAATCTCAGTAGCAGGCTTATGGCAAGGAAATCAAGGAAATGTAATCATGGAAAGGGAGATGGTTTTATTCAAAAGGAAAAATGAAATGGAAAAAGAAGGAAATGACGTATGCAACTCAAAAAGATAGGTGTGTGTGAAGTCATGATGGATAAGGTAATGAAAAGTGGACTTCAACATGGATGACTAATGTGGGTTGAAGAAAAAATGGGGGGGATAAACATTCATGACGCAAATGGGTTTATGAATGGTTTCTGTGTAACAAGAAACGTCGTGATGTTTATCAGCAAACGTCATGAGTAAGAGCTCCTTAAGGCTGTCTATCAAATCATGTTTCTCAAAAGTTTTGCGATTCTTGAAAAATTACTTCAACAACAAAATGTGATTGTCTTTGAACTTGGAAAAGCTTAGTACAAATCCTACATGAAAACTTGTGAGAAGTTCGAAAACATAACATGCAGAAATAAGTACTAATGCGGAAAATCAAAAAAATAAAATGCGTTTTTATACATGTTTCCGTTGTGCAATTATTTCCTGACTACAAGAAACAACTTTGCGTAAATCATAAAAACATGTTTCAATATTCAGGAATGATTGGAATGTCCAATTGCAATTTTGATTTTTTACAATGTCTTTGATTTTTAAAAATTTTGATTTTTATAATGGTTTTTTTTTTACAATTTTTATTGTTTTTGTATTTTCACAAAAAAAAAAAAACCAAGCAAAAAAAACTCAAAATTAAAAATTCCAATAGCAATATGGTCCAGTTCAAATTTTCCATGTGCATAAGTTTGCTCATACCTGTCACTAAAGTTCTTGAATTCAAACATTTGGAAATTGTGAGAGAGTATGGTCCAGTTAAGTTGCTGCATTAGTGCCAATTGTTTTTCATGCATGATCAGATATGTACATCATCAAACATATTGAATCTTGAGAGCATACAATTCTTTGCAACAACGTGGAAATAAACGTCCATTCTGCATAAAAAACATGCTTCCTACAAAAACACATCGATCACAAGCATAAAAAACATGCTTCCTACAAAAACACATCGATCACAATTGCCGAGAGCATATATATGTTATGAAAATTTTATTGTCGCAGTCCTTCAAATTGGTCCATTCTGCCACAGAAAGTTGACACTTTTCCAATTTCTATGACCCAGTGTCTATGCTTAATTTTCATCATTTTGTCTGAATATTGGAGCCAAAAAAACATTGGGGAGCAGTTTTTAAGTGGACGTTTATGTTGTATAAATTTCAAGGGAAGGCATAGGTAATCATCAGATATGTTCAACCCACACAAAGCATCCTTATTCACAAGAATTTGGGTGCGCAGAATATCTTGCTGCAAATATCCAGTCAGTAGGTCTCAAGAAATATGCAAAATGTCGTATCTATATTCATGCCAACAAAAGTAAAGATTTTGTAAATTTCTGTAGCATACACAAAAATCAGCTTGATTCCCCAAGAAACCGCCCTCAAGAAGCTTTTTCAGTTCCCATGGGTATCTAAAAACGAGCAACATTATGGGGATCAAGTTTCTTGGTCGAAGGTGAATGCTTTATAAGAACTCAAGACCTGTCGTGGTATCCATCAACGTCCTTGCTCAAGCTTTAGTATGACACATGTGAAGAAAACGGACCTTTGTTTTCTATTCGATATTGCACGACCTACATCAAGATCCAAAACAATGAGTGCAATCGTGGTTTGGTTGTGGTATTCAGTTCATACAACCGATTCCACGCATGTGTTCACAGTGTTATGGTTGACCATGCAACAAACCCAACGAATGCTCGAGCTCCTCAAACTCGACAACCCTAGACATAATGACGAACAAACCGCGTAAGCTTGGATTGTGTTAAATATCTGGGGATTGTCAACGTTTATAAAATATGATTATGTTGGTGCTATTGGATTCAGAGTTTTGAACCTCCCTGTTGTATTGAGGCCGCTAAAATGGTGGAATATTCATGGCAACCCAACTCAGGATTCAACCGTTCCAGAAATATCAGCAGCTAGCCTCATCCGCTTCTCTAAATTTGAAGGAGCCAGCATCCAATTTTCCTTCCTTCAGGGATTCTTTCTTCTACGCAGCTATTTGGAAGGCCCCGGCCCCCGCACCACCATCAGCTAATAAATATGACAAGGCCTGCAGGGCTACGATATTTAGAGCAAACAAAAAAAAAAATAATTATGCCCTTTTTAGCATTGACCAATAAAAGTACATGTACCAATAAGTTATAACGTCCTTATTTCCTCATTGTACATAGATGGTTCCAGGCTTCCAGCAATGAGATTCAAAACAAGATTGACGCTTATGATAATATCACTGAGCTAGCGGTGCAAAACTTTACGTTCTGTGAACCCATCTATAGAGGATGGTGAACACAACGACTGAATTGCCATCAACCTCATCCGACCGATACAACAATAGAGGTATATATTAGCGCTGGTTTGTAATTAAATGTGGAATGAAGCCAATACCTGCTGAACTGACCACCCATTCCCGAGTGCAGCCAAGCGCTGTGTCTTGCCCGAGCCAGGAGACCGACCTATAGCAACTTCTTTCGCCGCCTGTTGTCTCACAAACCAGAGATAAGGTAACCGTAGGGAAAAGGAACATCGAGGCAGAGGTGAAATTGGTATAGCAAAAATGGATCACACAAATTACTTATCGGGGTTACACAACTGGAAACGTGCCACTCTCAAGACAGTGATGCCAAGTATGAGAGCATGGAGAATAAACATGAGTAACCAAATTCCCGCTCAATTAAGGCTACTTTAAGGAGTCAATCGATGAGTCAGGGCATTAGGAAATCCATTCAATGGCCTGAACAAATCATCCATATAGGAATTTGTAATCATCAATACATTAATGCGTATTAAACAATTGGTTTCGATCCTGCCCAATTTTTTGTGGACAACCGGCAACCATTTTTAGCAGATGCAGATTCAAAGCCAGATTTCTTGGATCGGTTGGGCGCTCTGTTATGCAATAAAAGGCACAATGGGTCTATGCGACATACAAGGAGGATGATGAGGATTGTAATGATGAGTTTCGGTTTGGCAACGTCCATCAATCTATTATTATATCCAATCATTGCTCTGATATTCTGGTGAATTGACTAAAATTTTATGACGAAAGATCCCAGGAGCAGATTAATGTGAAAATATAAGGATAGACAATTTAAATTGACCACAAAGACGCGTTGGATGAATCATAAGGATAGACAATTTAAATTGACCACAAAGAAGCGTTGGATGAATCATGATAGTGCATAGAATTTTGATTTTGAAGCCTTAGAGATTTACGCTGGACTTCTTAATAATTAGATTTACTTTGCCCATGAGTTCCAGTTGGCTATCCCCGTTGGATTAAGAGTTTTGACGATCAGAAAATGGCAGCCTCCAGGATCAAGATTCAGTTGAAGACAAAGAAGAGGAGATAGAATCGAAGATCTAGTTCCAAACAAATCCATACCTATTTCGAGATTTCCTTTGAACGACGTATGCTTAAAGAAATTGATCCCCTATCTCTTTATACTCTCATTCATAGTTTCCTGTCACATTCTTTTCTCTCTCACATTTTAATTGTTGTTTTATTCCGTTCATAGTCTTATTTAATTATTTCTTGCAGTCTTAATGTTTCGTGTTTTGTTGTAGGATTAGTTCCAGGCATCGACAGAACAAAAGCAAAAATACGGCGTCGTTGCCAGAAGCTTACAGGCATGGCACTGTTTCAGTTGTTGTTTCAACAACTGTCTCAGTTACATCAATTACAACTGTTGTTTCAACTACAACTGTTACAACTGCTGTTTCAGCTACAACTCTTACAGTTGTTGTTTAAGCTTGGAGTTACTGTTTCACCCGCAGTTTCAGCTACAGCTGTTTCAACATGTAGCTTTTTCACGCCATTTATTCAATTTTTTTTTTAGTTTAGGTTTTTAATGAAATAATCCTAATGCGCCTAGTGTTTTAATTGCAGATCCAAGGATGGAGGAACACATTTATTATTATTATTTTTTTATAATATTTTTAGAAAAATAAAATAACTTTAAAATTTTATTTTGCAAATTTATTAAAAAAATAAAATTGTGAGAAAATGGAACAAATTGCAGACGAAAAATAAATTAGGCAAATATTTTTCATCGTAAAATTATTCCTGAAATTAATTTAGTCATCCTAGTTTCTGATCCTCGCGAGAACAAAGCCTCTAGGGGAGCATACTTATTCTAAGTAAAAGCAAAAACTGAAAATGAAATCCTATCTACTCTATGCTAATTGAAATTTAGAAACCAGTTGTCAAATAGCTAATGTTGCCAAGCAAGCAACAATAATAATAATATATTCATTGTCAATTTTGTGATTGAAAATTGGAAATATACAAAAATGAACAAATTTAATTGTTGTTACTGTGATTTAACTAAATAAAAACAAAAACGAAATTTATCTAATCAAGTATTTACTTGGAACCATTGCTCAATAAGGCTTTCGTAAGGGCGCTTCCCCTCATGCTCATGCTATAACTCTTCTTCATCTTCCTCGATCTCATGTTCGAATAATTGTTCTCCTTCACATGTGCAAAAGTTTTCGGATGATGATTCCTCGTTTGATTCTATAGGAGTAGTTAAATCTCTTATTGCTGCAAAGACCCCCTCTTCCTCGGAAGAGGAAAATCCCGCTTTTTCCAAGACACGAGTGAGTAGTTCCAAGATTATACTCATTGTTAAACCATGTTGAAAAAGAGATTCTTACAGCACCCAAAACTAAAATTTGAAAAGCTTAACTGAAAAAAAACCCTTTGTGTAAAGAAAAACACTCTTGCTGAAACACACAAAAAAACTCTCCATAGTTGTGGAAATTAAACACACTTACATAAATTGAAATCACTCTTGTGAAAATTGAAACATTCTTATAGAAATTGAAATTTACACTACCACACTTGCAGGAATTGAAATCTACATTCAATCCATCCTGCTTCCTTGACAATGGTGCCAAAATGTTGGGTGAAATTAATGTCATTTTAATTGCGTTGCAGTACTTTCCCAACCATTTAATTTTTCAAGCCTAGGTTTGTAGGATTACGAAGCACACACACTATATGTGCAGGACCAAAGTGGAACTAATATAATCTAGCAAATAATCTAAGAAGTTAAAACATACTTTCGAATTGAAATTGCTGAAATCAAACTACTCTAGGAATGGAAATTTGAATGAAAGAAAATCAATACAACATGTGAAGAGTTTAACGACAAACAACATATGTGAGCTCACACAATAAATCTATCTCAAATTATATTACAAGAATCAAATGAGAAATCATGAAACAATAATGAAAGCATAATTAAAACTAAGAATCAAAGCTAAGAATCCCCTTCTCCAAATTACAAAGTCAAGACTAACTTCTCTAATCTAAGACTAATCAAGACTAATAAAAAAATACTTCTGAATGGAGAGAGGGAACTCTCCTTTATACATGAGAGCCTTGAAGATAAGATAACCATCTCATAATTACAGATCCATTATTCTCTCAACTAGTGTCAACTACTTTCCCATTATTACAAGATAATATCCCTTCAAATTCTCCACATGTCTCTCACAAATACTCTACATGTTTCTCACAAATCCTAGATAAGATATGCCAACCAAATCTCCATGATATTCTCCTTGGAATATGCTTTGAATAACTATCTCCTTGAAATGGTAGAGGAGATATTCCAGAAGTCTTTTTGTATTAATTCCTACACATTAGAAAGCTCACACATTTTTGAGATATATATGAAAAACATGTTAATTTCTAACATTTAACCATGAATTCCTTTTTAATACTAAAATGAATAAAGTGGAAAATAATAAGGTGAAACCCAAATATATGTAAGGAAATGGTATAATGAAAGGTTAATGGGATGATGAAATGTGAAGAATAAAGAAAGGTAAATTCGATGAAAATATGACATTTCTGAGTCCCAACATTTAGCAAGGTATTGAGGGATGAAGAATTGAGATATGACATCATGGAAAAGAAAGCCTATGCATTGGTAAAATCTTTGAAGGATTTTAGGGTGTATATTTTACATTCTCATATCATTTCTTATGTGCCCAACAATGTGGTGAAAACAATTCTTACCCAACATGATCCAGAAGGTAAAAGAGAAAAATGGATAGAAGTATTACCAGAACATGATTTGAAAACCAGGCCTACAAAGTTGGTGAAAGGACAGGGACTAGCAAAGTTGATGACTGATGCAAACTGTGAATCTTTGCAATTAATTTTTTTTCTAATCATTCAAATCATTTGGATTTAGGATTATAGGTGATTACATATTTCACTCTATCTATGTTTTGCAGAATTACAGGCACCTCCAGGATTAAGTAAAACCAGAGCTAGATCGGTGAAGCTAAAGGAAACAAAATTTTGTGTAATGAATCAATATTTATATTGGAAGGACCCAAGAGGTATTTTTCTAAACTGTTTGCTAGAGAATGAATCCCAAGAGACTACGAAGGAGTTTCACCATGGATTATGTGGTGGGTATCATTCCTGGAAAGTCACTGCAAACAAAATTTTAAGGGCTAGTTTTTATTGGCCTTCCACGTTTTTGATGTTTACAAAGAGATTACAACCTGTTATCAATGCCAAATAATTGATGGGAAGAGAAAGTTTGTTACTGGGAATATTTCAATCAGTGCAGACACAGTTTGTTCCCCTAGCCTACATGATGCAAGTCTAGAACAAAAGGACACAACAGTATATCCACTCCCTAGATAACTGATCTTCTTGAATAAAAAGCTTCCTTTACCTTAGATATGGAAGGTTGTCCTTGTTTCATAGATCCTTGTGTGATTGATTGTACTTGCAAAGAACAAAAATAACAAGACACGGTATGAGAGAAATAAGATAAACCAATTAGATATACTAATGATCAAGGAAACTAGTAAAAAATAATCAACATGAACAAAAATAGTTTATGGGAAAGAGAAACACTTTTGTATTAAGAATATGAAAAGAATTCTACAACCACAGTCTTAATGTTGAAGATTTTATTTTACAATATATTTGACACACTCACACACTATCAACTATGTAACCTCTTACTCACAAACTCTCTCTCTTTGCTTCCTATACCAGACTTCAATCCAACAACATAAGGATGATCTCTTGGTCTCTCCCTCACATGGTCCATGTAGCTTGCATTTATAGGCCAGAGGAATCCCAAATGGGTTGAGATATTTTTGGGGGAAGGTAGGGAATGATCCATAAGGGTTAGGAGTTCGAGTTACAACTCTCCCACATAGATAGGATCATCCTCCATGAGAGATTTAGCTTGGAATATTCTATAAACTTCTCTTTTTTCCTTCTTGGGATTGTTCACGGTCCTTGTAAAAGGGGTAAGTGCGTCGATGCACCTTGTCGTAAAGGGAAATGCGTCATCGATGCCTTATGCTAATGAACACTAGGTGTTAGGACTGTCTGACATCCTATGTTAGGATGCAAGGTGCGTTAGACAACCTAGGAATGAGAAATAAGGCCCCAAAAGAAGGTTTGGCCAGGGACTCCAGAGGATTAGAGAATTAGGACATTTTTTGGGTGTAAAAAAATGCCCCCCAAAGTATGAAGCTAAAGGAATGCGATAGGTAAAATAATTTTCTATATATTGATCGAGTATTTGAGATAAAAGAGAGGTGAATCAAAATTTGACGCAAGATCAGTGACCAACTATCTGACTCAAACATGGTTGTGAACCAATACACTGCAGATCCATGTACAATGATTATATCATGGCTACTAATAATACACTGTAGATCTATGAATAATAAGACTCAAATTGGAACATGGCTACGAGGCATACAACATATCCATGTTATCTTGACTCAGTACTGGATGTAGCCACCGAACATACAATGTGGATACATGTCATAACTTCAAAAAATACTCCATCGCAACCTAAGCATAGTCATATATTCAGGCGAATACCTAACCACTCAGGGTCTTCATTACCATCTCAAATGATACGATTCTAACCATGCGAATGGATGTCCTAATGTAGAACATGGTAGAAGCCACTTGATTACCGGTCATTGACATATAGTGTTAATAAGTGCGAGGGATATCACATGATGTCAATGATTCCCAAGGTATCCTAGTACATTCCTCTGGATGTGAATAGAGGACTTGTAGTCGAACACTCGATGAAATATTTCTATCAGAGGTCATTGATGAAAAGATACTGTTGAAAGCGAGGAAACCTGCCATTGAGGCATGCAGGGTTTAAGGTAATTGACTTGGTTTCAAAGTCTATTCCTAGATGATGTGTTGGTGTCGACAGGAATAGACTCATCGAAGGAGGGCCATGATGTTTCCCCCATCATTGAAACGAAACGTGGAACAAATTATGATGTTGAAGTGATGAAAACAACCATAGGATTGATTCATATATAACCGACTCGAAGGAAGGTAAGTAAACTATAGAGATATACTGTAGAAGAGATTCCCCTTAAACATTGGATGACATGACAAATGAATTGGAAGCATTGACTCAACGAGGAAGAGACCAGATGTAATGCATATACATGACGATGCATTTTTTGAATTGACTCAAAGGAGTTAAATGACTCACAAAATTGGATCAACTAGAGAGAAAGCTGAATACCCAATTATTTGAAAATGAAAATGCAAACAGGTGCCATGTTCAAGGGTGGACTATGAGCTGCCATAAATAAAAATAAAAGACGTTCCCCATCCCTTAATTTCCCCATCGCGAAGGATGAGTGCCTCTTTTCTTTTTAATGAGCTTGAAAAGGGTAGCAAATGATCGATGTAGCTCAATAAGTGATGAGTCCATTCTCATACATTTTATGAACCTAAGAAAGGAGGTATTCATTCCCAGAAAGGGTCCTTCATTGTTTAATTTTATGATCCCCAGGAAGGTAAACTCAGTCGTTGTTTCATGTTTAGAGAGTCTGAAATGACTAAGAAGACTCCAAGGTAGACTTTTTCGTAAATTTAGTCCCTGAGGCCCAAAAAAGTATAAACTAATGCCCATGAGAGCTCTTCTATTTGTGATAAACTGGAGTATACCTTTTTTCGTAAATGAGTCCAAGCAGTTCGAAAAGGGGTAATCTATCACCGACCAGATGATTATTCAAATACTTTTACAAGCATGAAAACATCAAGCTTGCTTGGCAATCTTTTTGTGTTTAGGGAGTCTGAAAAGAGCTTAAATGTAACTCTATAAGGGGTTCTTTTTTTCATAATCCATTTTTAATGAGTATGAAAAACAGTAAAAGTATACTTGATACCTCTTCACTAAGTTTTAAATGAGCACACCGAAGGTATAAAAGGTGCTCGATACTTTTTCAACTTGACCCGAAGTGTGAAAAAGACAAAAGGAACTCACTCATAGTCAAACACGCCAAAAAATAGCCTGAAATATTAAAAAATGAGGTTAGAACAAGTTTATCATGGAAAATATAGGAAAACATATGGAAAGACCCAAAATATTTAAATATTCCATGAATTATTTTTAATAATAAAAAAAAATGTATAAAAGGTGGAATAGTAACAAATTCTTACCATTGTGTTTTTACTATTGTCATTGGATAAAACTTGTGCAAAGAGGCTGATTTTGTGGCAAATACTCCGAGAGCTTCAGGCCATCTCTGACTAAACCATCAAAACCATGTAGGAGCTAAGCCTTGGCCCTTCATTTTCACAGTGGTTTTGTTTGTTTGTTTTAAGTTAGTTTTTAGGTGTTTTGAGATGGTTTCCCCAAGGGATAGAGCACGCACAGGATGACGCTTTTCTCCATTTAGGGAGGTCCGTTGATGCACCCCTAGAAATAGGGAAATCACTGAAGGTGCTCTGTCTAATGGGATAAAGAGCATCGTCGCTCTGTTCCCCTATGGAAAGAGCTTTGAAAACAAGGGCATCTCAAAAACTCAAAAACCAAACCATAATTTCAAGTTTATTTCCTTTATGTGGAGTATAGCATGCATCTAGTGGGTATTCCATTTGTTTTTGGAAGGAAATCGACTCTCAAAATGGTGATATGGAAATAAAGGGAACATGATCTTGATGACATTCAAGTAGCTAATGATCCTACGATTGTGAGGGCTCTCCAAGAATGTGGACTCCTAAAGTATTTTAGGGTCCCTAGAATGAGAGCATAGGTGTGATTACTAGAGTATCTGATCTATATGTGGGAACCTGACCAACAACACTCTCAGGTTGGGACCCATACATTGACCATAGATGTTGAGGACATATATTTCTTGACTAGATTATGCTAGAGGGGGAGTCCAGTGGTACTCATAGGTCCAAGGGGTGGTGAGATGTCAATGGATGATCTCATCGATGCGTATTGCGTGGTGGAAACCATATCCTAGGGAGGGAAAATCCCCATCAAACATACAATAGACTGTCCATTGAGGATCATGTCCTTCATGATTGAGAAGGTAGTAGGGAGTAGATCTACTCATCAGACCACTCGTGCTCACATGTTGTATGCAGTGGATTGCATGTCTCCCACGATTTTCAACTGGAGCGAGGGGCTACTAGTCAGTCTCAAAGACCAGCTGACAAAGTGTCAGAGGGGAGAGCTCAAACAGTTTGGCTATGGGGCTATGGTGGTATCCTTCTTCCTGGAGTGGGTGCCACTAATGAGACCACATGTGCCTTTAAGTAGGCTAGATGTTGAGGACCCCAGGATGTATATGTAGGTGGAGGTCATGGCATGTCATGGTGGTGGTGGAGGACCTAGAGTTGCATATGGGGTGGTATTCTTTTGTTGGCTGTGAGGCCAAGTACTCATGGTGGAATACTATGCGTATGATGGAGAAGACTTCAGGGGTGACCCTAAACTTTCACTACCTGAGGGGGACTAGTGGGATGACCGAGGTAAGAAGCATATTATTACACATGTTTTTGTTTTATCTTGTATTTCATCTATTATTATTATTTTGGATGATACTGAGACATAAAAATTGTTTGTGCAGATATAGGACCTTCTCGTCCAGCGGGAACTTTGCCTATAGAGAGGCGAGGAGCAGTGAGAGACATAACCATAATAAATGTGGAGGTTGAGAAAGAGATCCAAGATATTGAGGATAACCTTTAGCAACTGACCGTGGGACTACCCGACATCTCGATAGATGATATTCCTAGGCGCTACGAACACCACACTGCAGGGGTATCTAGATGTTTCGGGAGGCTACTTCACCGAGTGGCCCATGTCGTGATGTGCTACCATGAGAATGAGGATTAGCCTAGAGTGGCTTTCCCAATTTTGTATTGTATCTATACTAAAATATTCGAAGCTTCAATTTTTCCCCTCTTTATATATGTACTAGAAACTTGATGGTTCCAGAATTTGGGTGAATTGAAATCTTATGGCTTCAGTTTTGTATCTCAGCACCATTATATATATATATATATATATATATATATATATATATNAATGAATGAAATCAATATTAAAATTAACTTTATGTATGAGAAAGATACCAATCTACGACAAAATTTGCCAATGAGTCCGATACTGTATTCAAGTGTCTCGAAATATGCTGGTAGGAAACCCGTTCAAAAGACCTTTCCAACAACCGAACTCTTCGGAATGTACGAAAAAGTAGGGGATTCCAGATAGTGTATACTCGGTTTAATTGATGTACAATTAACTCTAAATCCAGGTAAAAACTAACCCGACCTACATCATTAGCTAAAGCTTCAGTCAAAAAACCAATCACTACATGATATTCTACAAGATTGTTTGTCGCGAGACCCAAACAAGTTCCTCCTGAGCTCACCAGATCACCTGTAGGAGAGTATAATATCCACGCTGCTGATTAAAGATTCAAGGCGAAACTGACATAGGTGGTCATGTGCTCATTTTAAACATGAGACTCCATAAGAAGGTTTGTGAAAGACACATCTTACATTCACACTAAATCCACACTTTAAAATACACACAACACTCTATAAACACTATATACAACAAACCTATGCTAGATGTCCTAGGTATAGTATTTTTAAGGTAGATCCCATTGTGAGGATCTCATAAGGGTATCCCTTTGTAATCTATCAACTCATAAGCCCCTTTCTATAAGGCATGAATAACAATGTAAGGCCCATGCCACATGGATTCCATCTTTTCAACTCCCAACTTATCGTGTTTCTGGTCATAAGTCAAGACTAGCTCACCTTCGTTGAAGTGCAAGGTTGAACGGATCTATCATTGTTGGTCCCCATTTTGTTACTATTTTTGGGCTCAATACTTCGCATATTAACACATGTTTTGCCACTTTTTAGTGTCTTTTTCACCATGCAGCTCCCTCTACAAGATTCATGTATGACTAAAATAGGATTTATGCCAATTCTATTTATTATCATCATTTTATGGTTTCAATGGTTAAAATTGGAATAATACGGAGTACATTTGTTATATTAATTCATGTGTCTTATTCGCTGCAGGTTATATGGTCATCTTGATGACCTAAAAAACAGACACGCATTTGGATGAATATATGGTGAAAGTTTCCAGCCTGCTATCTAGATCATCAAACATACCGCATATTTTTTGGTAGCATGTTTCTGTGTATTAAGAGCATGAAAACGATCAGAAACTGTCATCACCACGCGCCAGTATCTCAGCGTTCGTCTTCTTCTGGAAGAAGTGCTCATGGTGTGACACCTCGACACAAGATTTGATTCAAACTGAAGTATGAACCACATTGCGCGCTTGAAGGAACCTGATCGGTGAAAGAAGAGGAACAGTCATTTGTTAATTATTAATATACTTATTCGCCATTATGACTGCTTTATCTTGAAGAGAAGTTGAACACTAAAGGGTTGACTTGCTCACCTCCATTGAACGATGTATATATATAGACGATGTATGTGATTTAGAAAGGGATCTTAGTCTGAGTCTTAGAGTCTCTTTCTCTGTCTAGAGTCTGAGCCTCTGTTTGTTATTTGATTAGTTCCATCTGAAAAAATTTGTAACGCTACCTATTATTTTAATGGAATTCTTCTTGTGATGTATATGATTGTGTTTGACTAGAAGAAGCTCAACTCTGTTTACTGGGAGGGCCCCGAAAAATAGAGTCTTTATATCCTTATGTAGGTTTTGTTATTTTTCCTTGCAATTAGTATAAATTCCATTTATGAGTTGTTTAGTTTTGTTTATATAATTGTTCATGTTTCATAGAGTATAGATTTCAATTTGAAATTATGTTGAGCATGTAGGTTCTTTTTATTAAATAGAAACCGATTGCGTTTAAGATAGCTTTCAAGTTTTCTACACAGTCTTTCGATTTCTAGATTAAATTTCTTTGATTAGTTATAGTCTAGTTCTGGTTATTCCAGTTTTTATCATTAAATTGCTTAAGAATATGTTAGTTTGTTTCGAATTATGAAATTAGTCTAGGTTGTGGAATTTAGTCATTAAAGTAGGTTTACTTCCTGTTTTACATTACAGTAGTACATGCATGGGGTAGCTGCTCTTCAATAAAGCATTTTAATTTACTGTTTCCTTAAAGTTTTAACATTTCCTTTAAATAGACTATCATACAGACAGTCTGTCCCACCTTTTATATAGACCTTCATTTCCATCTGTTAGACAGTCGTTCATTCAGTCCTACGTGTTTTTAATTTATTTTAAAGTTTATCCTTCTAGTTTTCTGATTCTATCCGAGTAGTAATGGTTAGATAATGTTTATATTTTCTATTAAAGACCTTTAGATAAGATTGTTGGAGACTTCTTGTTAAAACTCATTTCTCCTTCCTCTTCCTTTTACCTTATGCATAGGAATGATATTATGTAAATTAACTCATTGTATTGATCTGTAATTCAGCCTTTAATTCAAGATTGTTCCTTTAATTTTAAATTACATGCATTAATAGATTAGGTGTTTATTATAGAACTCAAATCATCCTTGTGAGTTTTCTGTTTGTCCATAAACTATGTCTATTCTTATATAGGACTTTATAAATAGGAGTCACTTGTATATAAACAATTATGTTTACTATTTCCTATAACTGTACATTTCTCAGTTTACACATTTTTGTAGAGATCAAACTAGACTTAATTCCCTTTAGCTTTTATACTTCTTTTGAGAGCCATTTTGATATCCCTCCTGCCCCAGTTCCTATTACAGTAAATGCCTACCCTCAGAATAATCAAGGAGAGTGGAATAAAGATAATTTAGTTAGTGTATGTATCGTTTCTATTTGGTCATTGTAAATCCTTTTTAATATAGCCATTTTCTCAAGTAAAAATCAATCTCTCTAGATATAATAGTTTATTGTCGTAAGCACTGTTTATATATGGACACTTATAAATAGTTTGATGTCACTTTTGTTTTCATTAACTTAATTAGGTCCTTAGAAGTTCAACTTCATATCTTTAGCTTATTACCACGACACTCTCTACCTTAACATATAGTTTGTAGCAATTCTAAGCCTAATAACCCTTGTTGATAATTAAATATTAGGTAAATTATTCAAGACAATATTTTGCCCAACATGTTTGGCGCCGTTGTCGAGGAGTTGTTTCGTAAGTTAGAATATGTTGGTAATGGGGGAGCGGTAAGACGAGAGGTAAGAACGTGTGCATCTGTTATAACAGGCACCCCCAAATCCAGTAATAATAGTAGCATATGATAGCAACATTTTGTCAAGATTTTATAAATTTTTTATAGGAAACATAAATCCCCAACTCACTGAATAGGCATTGAAAACAAAAACACACTTATAGGAAGTAGTTTTGCTAGACCCATAAATATATTCTTGCAAGGGGGGTAAATTATAGAAAAGAAATCTCAACAAAAGAACCCGAGGGCCCTATTTTTTATCAAATTTAAAAATAAGTAACTAGGGAACCTCTTAACCTTCCACTAAGTAACAAAGTACGATAATATAACTTTTGAAGTAAGGAAGATGAACTTACCTAGGTGGGAGTTCTCTTTGGTAATAGCAACCCCTCAAATTGACATATCCATAGTAGCATTCCCTACTCCTATAAGAACCAATAAAATAATGAGTGATAAGAGGAAGTTCTCTTCTAAAAAGAATGATGGGATGCTCCATTCTCGCCTTGAAAGAAGACTTCTAGGTATACTCACTCTAGAAATCAAACCTACATAAAAAACCAGGAAGAAGAACGAGCAACAAGAAGCAATGTTTGCCCAGAATGTAAAACTAAATGGGAATGTCCATTAATCCATTAATAAAAATTCCTCCATGCTATATTTGCATGGGGCATCATGTTTTGATCCAGATTATTAAGATGGATCCTATCAAGATAGAGGTAATTATTGGAATGTTCCCTCCAGAAAGCTCTTCCTCCTAATCTTAAAAAAGATATTGTGGGTTATCATTACTTATATATATGTAAATATGTGTATATCTCTTTGAATAAATAAAGAGACATTTCTAATCACTTCTTTCCAGAGGACTCTTTTCTATATTTTCAAGAATAAAATGAATCATCTACATGGATTTGAAGAAGCATCTATTTCTTTGAACAACTTATGAGGTAAATATCTCTAATAAGGCCTTAAAGGTTTTCTTTTATATCACTTTCAAACCAATTATTTTATGATTTTTCTATGCTAAGTGTTTTGATTCAGATTATAATTATTTGAACAGTCGCTCAAAGGATTTATTTCAATTATCATGATCTTCAACATTTTCATACCTAGAGACTACTAGCTCATCTACACTTGTTATCAAAACTTGACTCTTAACTATATTTGAGGGCACTAGAGGGTAAGTGGAATTACTGCTTGTGGGAAACATTACCTTTTATACAATAGACTGAAAGGCCCAGCGACACCTTTAAGTTATTCTCTTTTGACATGATATATAGTTAAGGCCATTTTGTGAAAAAAATTTAACTCATGTGTTTACCAGGGCTTAGCACGCTCTAGTACCAATCGACTTCCTATATTCAAAATCTTTATACAAGGCAAACCTGCCGGGGTACTAAACAGGCCTACTGGTAGCGGGGCAATGCTAAGTAATAACTTACAAAGAATTTTGATAAATGCAAGTAAAACCATTGGGGTACTGAATAGGCTCGCTGGCAACGGGGCTATGCTTGCATGGTACCAAGATAAACCCTCCTAGGTACTGAGCAGGCCTACTGGAAGAGGGGCAATATCGGGTAACGAGATCTGGTTAATGTACCACTATGCACATGATTTGAAAGAACAATAATATATATATCAAAACACATCTACATAGGCCTATTATTTCCGATGTCATTACAAAATAACCGTAAGCTAACCTTGGATCCGAAAGTCTTATTTCCATCAATATCTAGGATATGATTATCCTAGAAATGGCACCCATAGCTGAAAATTTCCACAAATTTGAAGGTGAGTTCAAATAATTTTTTTAAGATGACAAGATATCTTTACAACAAGGCAAGGGTGACTAGTTTTCCGTATGGTACTATACATCACATCATCAATGACCCATTTATATCTCTATACATTTGAGCACTTTTTTTTAATATATCTATCTGAATCCTTTCCCTTTATTAGTTAGTCTTTTTCTCTTTTACAAACTTACAACAACATGCTTGAACTTTCTTAATTCTTCTGCAAATTACATATTTTTCTTGTATGGCGTGAGGACATGCCATATCTTTGGTTTGGGGGAGGATTAGTTGATTGTCTGTCTTCATTTTTATAAAAGACTCATTGCCAAATGATAAAGTGTTTGCAGGATAATGCAGATAGTGAAATTGGCCTTAAAGTTGTGGATGAATAAATAATGTTAAAAGAATCATTTCATATGAAAAGTTGTATGAAGGATCATATGAAGGGTCAAATGTTGGTGTGAATAAAAGGCCGAATGAGGGGTTGGATAAATTTTTTTTATGATATTTTTGTACTTCTGATTAAGTGTTGGCTTAATTTCATTGGGTAAAAAGCCAAGTCATACCGTTAGTGTCACATCTATATGATATTATGACTAATGCTGATTAATGATTGTACGAATTAAATATAATATGATCTTATTTCATTCCTATATGGATATGATACGACCTTCGAATAACTATTGAGTACCTTTTGGTTATCATGACCCTGCCATCTTCATCATTCTTCTTTTATATTCGCACACATAAGCTATCAGATAAGCCGCCCTCCTTGTTGAACTAAGGTTATGGTTATAAGTTTGGTTATACACTTGCATTAGGTTACACGTTCAACCTGTCCAAAGATTGCTTTGGACATGGTTGAACCAACTAAAAATTAGAAACTTGTTCAATCACACACTTTAGACGGCACACGCTCCAAAAATTCACCATAATGGCATGATCGTTTAGGCATGTCAAGCTGGTTGCATGATCGTTTGGCAGGTTGAATGCGGCATGCTTTAAAACTAGCACTGTCCAAACCTTTCTCAATTCCATAGCCATCAATAACTGTTATTATTATAGAGCATTTTAGCCACCTTTCCTAAAAACCTTGTATTCCTTCCTCTGTTTCTAGCATTCCAAACAAATTCGAGCCTAAGAGCTATCGAGATCTATTTCAAATGATAGATTTTAGGGAGTGCAGGGAAGTGTTCTTTCGTGCTGGATGGAACCCTTTCCTCCATTCGCTGCAAGGTTATGATGAGGATATTTCATTGCTGTTCGCAATGGGATTTGATGGGAGAATGGCTATAGTAGGTCACCTTTATTTTCAAGTTACCGAGGAGTTGATTTCCCATGCTACTAAGATCCCCCGAGAGGGTGAACAGTGGCATAAACATTGGTTCGTTCTGTGAGCATCACACAATTTCGCGTTGAATCCTGAGTTTCGGTATGTAACAGGTCTGAAAGGCTACCATCACAGCTGGATAAAGACAGAGTATATCAAGCCGTTGACAGTTATCATTCACTTAGTTACCTGCGAAGGTAAATTTAGCGTTTTTAAGTCTTGTCACCTTTGGTTATTAGCTCACTTTGTTGATAATAGATGCTTGAATTTCCCTTTATTTTTTCATCATAGCTTAGAGAAAATGTCGAATTTGGTCATAAAGAATACCCTGCATCCACTACAACAAATCCTGAAATTAGTGCCCCATTTAGCATCCCTTTTTAGTGTAAATGTTTTTTACATTGAGTGGTCAAACTAGACGCTAAATGGGACGCATCATGGACAAAACTTAAAGTGTCTCAAAAATTGTCTTTTTTTGCTTCCTAGATAGCATCCTTAATGACGTCCAAAATAACATCTCTTTTTTTGCTTCCAGAATAGCGTCCAACTTTGCTTCCTAAACAATGTCAAGGTTTTCTTCCATAATAGCATCCAACTTTGCTTCCTAAACAACGTCGAGGTTTGCTTCCTAAATAACATCCTATTTTGCTTCCTAGCGAGTGTTCGGTTTTGCTTCTTAAATGACACCCCTGTTAGCACCATATTTGCATCCTTAATAACACCATGTTAGCATCCAAATTAACATCCAATATTGCATCCATTTGTGCTACCACTTTAGCATCCCATTTTGCACCATGTTTTACTTCCAAATATGTGCCAATTTTCGCTTCCAAATTTGCAACAGTTTTTGCTTCCTTTTTTGCATCGTGTTTTGCTACCAAAATGAAACCAAATATTTCTTCTATTGTTGCACCATATTTTTCTTCCTATGTAGCACCATGTTTTGCATTGAAAGTAACATCTTATTTTGCTACCATATCAACGCCATGTTTGGCTTAATCATTAGCACCACGTGTTGCATCCTTTTTTAATGCCCAGTTTCGCATCTCTCAAAGTTTTGGTGACTAATTTAGTTGTTTTTAACCGATATTATAATATCATTAGGGCATGGAGGAATCGAACCACCAACCTCCTGCTTGTAAGGCAGGCGCTCTTCCATTGAGTTAGAACCCTTTAAGAATTTGGGAACCTAACTTATAGAGTCCTCTATAATGGTAAAAATGATCAATACACAACTTTGAGTATCTAATGGTCGACAAAGGATGATAGATTGTATTATCCTCAACATGGGATTGATTACGTTCCTTGGTTCTTTGTATATCATTTTCCTATGATTGTAAAATTTCTATCATTACAGTACCAACATCTGCATCTTGTGAGGCAGTAGCATCACCTTTTTCCTGTGATCTGGTGGTATCCTGGGATTAATTTGGTTGAGTGTCATCAACTGGTTGAGCCCTCTATAATTGAGAAAAAAAATTATCCTCAATTCCTAATTCTATTGTAGTGCCACTCATTCCTCTAAGTTGTTGACTATCATCGACACAGCTACTCAAATGATTTATTGGTCACCCACTTCGAAGTGTTCAGTAAATAGAGTCCAATGGGACGGAGCTGAAGTACTTTCAATATTACTCTATGATAAACAAAAGAGACGAGGGAAACATCATATGTAAATGAATAGTAGCAAGTTCCTTCTCATCCCAATGTGTAAGGGGCACCCTCAGATAGGAAGGTACCTGGTCTATCTTTAATGAACTAAATTTACTTTCAGAGACTAATAAAATGCAAATAATTGAAAGAGTGATCCTTTTAGAACAAGACACTACAATGCCTCCCTATTTAGAAGAAATCATACCTTGTTTTGTTGAAGATGGACTAGGAAACCATTTGGTTTGAGTGGGCAAAGTGTCTTTGTGGCCCACCAAGTAAGTGGCCATTTAATGATTCCTAGTGGATATGGTGCAAACATTAACAAGAGTATCTTCATGAAGAGGATGATAGAACTCTAAAATTTTGACTCCTCTCGGTGAGGTGGCTAAAATAACTCTAACTCATTGGCATTGACCATATCATATATGGAAAATTGAGATAGAAGCCGAACTTGAAGGCCTTGGTGCCCATTTGTTGTGAGATTATGCAAGGGCCATATTAAATGGGATTCAGCTTATAATGAGATGGATTTTGAAATGTCGCTTATCCAAATGCAACAAAACTAGATCATCAACCTAAAAATGTGGAGCAACTCAATTTCAATCATGGAGTGACTTATACTTGGCCTTTGTTTAATGAACAATGACATGATCTTGTTGTGGATCTTGGCCAAGTTTTCTAAAGATAACAAACCCTTCTATCTATGGGATGTGGATGGGGATAGGAGAGAAACTATAATTTCACAAGGATCAGTTCAAATCCAAAACATATCTCAAAAATTTCAGTGTGTAATTATTCAAAGATAAAAGTAGGATGAAATTACGACTTGAAATCATTAGGAAGTAATTATCAGATCTGAAAATTGGTTTTCTACTGCTATAAGAAAAATTCGACAATTATCGAGGATATTTTTTCAAATTTGAGAAAATTAACCAAAGTCAAAGGTGAGAAATGTGCACCTTGCCAACATAGCAACAAACCTTGCCTTTTCAATCTGAAGTTCTTTTCTATCAGGTAGTGTGAGTCCAGAAGAATACTCATTTTCCATTTCTTGTGCATAAATTGAAGGTCCTATTATTGCAAATATTGTTCAATTATTTATAGTAGCTTCAGTTGCAATATTACTAGTTGTTTCTATGAGATGGAAGGCATAGTAGCATGCTCTATACCTGTTGGAGAAATATGAGAAACAATTTGATGGCCCAAATTAGAAAAAGTGTTTAGCTATGTAGAAAGGGATTGATTATTATGGGGAGTGTGATATGTTGTCTACATCATTGTAATCTCATTTCCCATGTTTCTCCATACATTGTAACCATGATTTCCAAGTCGAGATGAGAGTAAAATTGAAGCGACAACTTCTTGTGTTCTACCCGAGCTTTCACTGATGCCATAGGATACCGTTGTGGATGTGGAGCGGAAGGAAATGGGATTCCAATGAAAGTTTTCTATTATTTCCCACTACTATCCAAATGGTTATTTGTGGACACACCATTGTTTTTTTTGTCACTTCCTCCTATAGGATTTTAATCAAACCATTCTCTGTATATTCAAATAGGTTTTCCACTCCTATAAGTGTTCAAAGAGTAAAGGTGCCTCCTTTGATACACATAAAAACCAACAAATTTCCAGACACAAAGAATATCCATGATGAACAAACTATTAGTTCCGTTGGATTCGTGACATCCGAGTACCATTAGGGGCACCACTATCCAGTGGCTTCATGGACTGAAAGTTGTCTATTTTGATGGTTTGATTAGCAATTGTTGTGAAAAATCCTAAATGAAATCATGCTTTTAAACATCAAAAATCACCTTTCATGCTGGTCATTCCACTTCAAATTCCTGTTGGTAAAATACAACCTACTATAAGATATAACACACCAAAATATGAAAGAAATGATAGCTCAATATGATCACTGGAATAGACATTATGCTCCAAGAATACTTCTAGGGACATAAAAAATAATGCCTCTATGTTATTAGTAGATTTCTTGATCCATGATCTACTTGGTCAGGCAATAAGGAAGTGTGGTTACTTTTAACTTTTCCTTATATGCCCCCCTTGGAAACACATAAGTGTGTCACAATCCATTTAAAAATACAAAGTATCTGCATGGGAATTGACCAGGTGTTGTGGGATAATGAGCATGAAATTTGTTTCCACAATCATTTGGTCAAACCACCAGTTGATTTCATTCCATTAAAAATACTAAGACTATTTTGGGTTCCCTTTCATAGCCTGCCTCCAAGGATCATATTGCAAGGAAACTAGGCCACCCAATTTGATTGATTGTAGAGTTATCTCATATGGTGGAAGCCACTTATACATTACAAAACTAAGCAATAGGTAACCAAACATAAATTATTTCCTGATGAGTGTGCATTCTTGCAAGTTGCCAATAACTCATTAAGAAAAGGGAACACCATTTAAGTTTTACCCCTTGAAAACAAAACTTTGCTATAGAAATGGTATCGAAGGAACATCCTATCTTCGATGCCTTTTGCATTACTTTGCAACGAATTCTATGGCAAGAAATCTAGACTTTCTCTTTTAATTCTTTCACTCCATGCCCACTAGACTTATGGCACCAAGGCATCGATTAGAAAAAAACTTAAGAATAACCATTTTAATTTGTTTAGATTGAGTGATGTACTTACAGGTAAGCAACTTTTGTCACAAATATGAAATAAATTATAGCTGATGTATAGAAGGTTAATGTTGATTTAACATCTTAGAAATTAAATGTGGATCTTGGAGGGTACTAGTTGTTCCCAAATGTTTAATGGCAGAAATAAACTATTTTGGAAACTTAAGCAAGTATATTTTGCAAAGTTGAAGTCTTTTGCAGGGTACACTTGAATATTTTATACTACGTATCACTAGGGCTTGTGTGAGGTGTTGATTTCTAAGCAGCATCGAGATCCATTCTATAGGAGAATGGTAGACCCGGTCAGGGACTAGGTGGTTGATCAACATTCAATTTGGGACTGAAACTCAGCTTGGGGTGTCCCTAGCGGTACTCAAACAAGGATCTCTTGTCCGAGTACCGCTAGGGACACCCTTGTCCCTTTGACCTACTTTTGTGGTCACTTGTTGAACATTAATGAAATTATCTTATCATATCTCACTACAAAACAATAGGACCAACAATGAAATATGTCCTTTTGAGTCAATGGGTTTCTGGTTCAATGGTGAGCGTAGTGGGTTTCAAGCCACCCACCAAGGTCCCAATCTCACTAGCGTTTTGCATGGGATTGCACCTAGCAAGAAAAATGCAGTTAACTTTGAAATACACCTAAATTACAATAATTATATTTGTTATTATGAGATGGGGTTGCATCTCTTAGCATAGTCATGTCTCTTAGGTACTATAGTATGGCAGTCTTCTTTACTTAATTTCATGAATTGTATCATTCACATTTATTAATTATATTTCTATCCTCCACATTATGGGCTTGTCCCTGTTCTTGTGAATGAAAATGGAAACCATGACTACCTCAAGGTACATCATAGATCTATAATAGGTTGTTTTATGTACTTCTTCCTATATAGCTTGTTGAAGCAGAGTTTTCAGAAGAAAAAAAAATGCCTTACACTCTCTCCAATTAGAATTGGTGACCATGGACATTAATTAAGTATGCATCTTGATACAATATGTTCATGTAAAGGGAGAATGATGTCAAAATTTCTTGCAACACATTCAGAACTTGCAAACTATGTCATAAAATGGTTTATTTGCACACTATATAGGTTCATATCTACGTAATCTTGCAACCCCCACAACTTTTGAAACTTGAAAGAACCGAAAAATAAGAAGACTTCACCCAGCACTATTTTGTACC
Organism: Pseudotsuga menziesii; assembly: GCA_001517045.1. Classification (NCBI taxonomy): domain Eukaryota; kingdom Viridiplantae; phylum Streptophyta; class Pinopsida; order Pinales; family Pinaceae; genus Pseudotsuga; species Pseudotsuga menziesii. The sequence continues at coordinate 470,022 of LPNX010785668.1, forward strand.
ACAATTGAGTTCACTTGTACAATTTCATTAATATTTCTTTCAAGTTAAATTACATTCGCACAATAGAGCCCATGAGTGTAGACCAAGTGGCAATAGAGTGGATTGCCAAGTCACTCCTTGCAACGTCACAGGTTCAAGCCTCGTCTAGCCCATGCCCCGTGGATGGGGGATGTGTGGGTGCATCTAGGCATATAGTGGTAGTGGATGAAAATCGACCCCTTATCACGAGAGTACAATCCCTGCCCCAGTTGCCGATTCCCCTAGTATATAAAAAAATTAGATTGGCACAATCATTTATTTCTTATGAATCCCATTGCACGTAGAGATATTGAAATCCCCATGTGAGAAAAGCCATAAACACCACACCATCTCAATCATATCAAGAAATAAATAGGACTTAATATAAAATTAAGGCCCCGTTATATCCATTAAAATTTATATAAGGTCCCTCCAAAAACAGTCCACAAACATAGCAGGTGCAATCAACACCACTTAGACTACAACCAAGTTAAATTGTTAGCTCCCATGTGTATCATGGACAACTTGTCATGGATTTTAGAGGACACCATTGAATTTTATCCAAGGATAAGGTGACAAATCTGCAATCCTTTTCCACATGAGTAACACCTTTATGATAATGCAACACTCACATACATGTCTAGGTCAATATTCAACAGATAAGTTTGCAACAACCACAAAGCATATAAAGAAATCTCCACAAGTGCACAAAGTCAATGTGTGTGGAATGTGTGCTGGACATGATGATGACCCCTTAATGAGGAGGATACAAATGTCACTATGCTTGGAGGAATTGAACCCTATGGGTCACCACCCTGCTTGACCAACCATTCAAGCTCCCATAGACAATCAAAATAAAAATGGCATTGATCCAATTGTATTTTACTGAATTATCATGACACTCTGCACACAAAGCAATCATTTATATTTAGGACTACCTACCCACAAAATATCTGTTAAATTAATGCTTTCATGTCTACATTAATAAAACATCTCAAGTTAAGAGCGCCATGCTTAATAAGAATCTCATATGTGTTACATTTCGACTCTCGATACAAGATAACTATAAAAAATCACATGTAATTTACTCATAAGTATTATCTAATACAAGCCAACACCCTGCATTTTTTGCAAAGTTCAGATATTCTGATACAACAGAAGGAAAGAAATTAAAACTAAACATTAGTGTTCATCAAAATAAGCATCTTAAAATGTTTATGTAGTTAACAAATAAAGCAATGCAGAGAGAACATTGATAACCGCATAGTTACCTGCAAAAGAGGATCAGGAAAATATGATCCAGATGGGTCCCCATTCACAATAGTCAATCCCAACAGAGTCATAGGAAGCCTTCTCCTTTCTCACAGAAGTTCCAGATTCCAATAACCTAATCAATGTTGCTATAACACTAACACCCTCTCCAACAAGACAAACCTTGCAGGCCTCTGAATCTAAGAGAATCAAAACCACAATTATCAGTTATTCTCTGAGAGTTACAATAGTTGAATCCAACAAATGAACTAAGTATCGAATATCTACCCCTCCATCCGTCCCAACGATGATATTCTTGTCTTCCTCTTAAAGAAGTTGTAGAAGTGAAACGAAGGCATTCTCTTTTACTTGGGCCATATAATCCATGCTACCTTTAATGACCAGTCTCAACACCACGATGGCATTACTAGATTCTTTCAACACTCCACTCTTTATGAGAATATCCAAATCACCTTGATGAATATTGAGTTTTTTGAAGGGCACATCCAGGTAACTCTGCATCAAAAGCTTCTGGTTGTACAAAATCTCTTTGCACCTCTTTGCATGCTCTCTTGCTTCTTGCAGAGTCAATACAAAATTAGACAAAAGATCCTTTCCCAATAACACGAACAGTTCATGGTAATACATGTTATGGTCCGATGTAGAAATTCCAACTTCATTTTGATCATTTTCCATATACGCAAAAAGACATTTTTGGAACAGGCCTCACCAATTAGAAATGGAATCAGTTCTTGGGTTGTTCTTGCACATTCTTATGCATCATTATTAGCATTATCATCAATCTCTCCACCTTGCAAAAACTAGAAAATTGTTAAATTCTATAAGACTGTATTTTATTGAGGAATTTTGTCAAACACTTGGTGTGCATCTTCCAAACTCCCTCATTTGGCATATAAGGTAGTCTACGATAAAAAAAAAATATCCAATTCAAATCCCATTTGTGTTATATGCAAATGAACCCATCTTGCACTGCAAAAAGGTATTTCACATTAACTTGGGATTTCAAGATATGGCCATATGTATATGAATCCACCTGACTCCGAGTGCCTCCTTAACTCTGTTCTCTTTGCACAATTTATCAATATCCTTGAAGCAACTTTGCTACTATTCTTTCATTCATTTCATGGAACATGGAATGGTGGAAGATCCATGTTTTCCAATTTTGTCAATAAATCATTAATTACAATAAAAACAACTTCAATTGAATTCAAGTTATCTAAAATAAATTCAAATGTAGAAGATTAGATATTGGGAATTGCAATGAATAGTACCTTGCAGAATAAGAGTTTATCTATAGAGAATGTGTTGCTCTGTTTCAATTTATTACAGTGTCGTGAAGAGATTCTATGAAAAGAGGATAGAGGAAATAGTTATGGTGCCAATGGGTGCATATTCATGGGGTTTCTCATGCACGGCTCTCCCACCTGAGCAGTTCTCTCTTGAACCCCTATGACATCATGTAATATACGCTTCCCATCATCATGTCATTTATCTGATGTTATAGTGACCCCATATACCAAGATCTGGAGGAACCCAAGATACCACTACCTATGATGCTATCTATCACCAATATGATCATCAATGCATGTAGGAGGAATGTTCTTTTCTCTCGACAGATCAGGCCCAATCCTTACCGCTACAAGATAAATGCCATTTGGATCCTGGATCAAATATTAAATATAAATGGATAAGATTTGGACAGGCTCCCAGATAATATTAACCAAATTGATATTCATTGGTTTACTTAGGAAGATCCGAATTAGAGGAAATTTCAACTCAAAATGGACCTCCTAAAATGAACTAGTAAAATAATAGTTAAAATAATAAAATAATATTTATTAATTTTGGAGGAAGAAAAGAAAAAAATACTTTTTTGTTTGTATTTTTGACATATCTCCATGTGTTTTTACTCAAATTTCGATCGGGAGAGCTCGTTGGATGAGGAATTTCTTGCTTTTGGGGTAGCGGGGTCCGTCAAAAGTATGCCGAGTGGGTACTCGTTGGATGAGGAATTTAATTCCACATCCAACGAGCTCTCCCAATCGAAATTTGAGTAAAAACACAGGGAGATACGTCAAAAATACAAACAAAAAAGTAGTTTTTTTTTATGATACCTATCCCCAAATTTATATTAAAAAAGTGTTTAAGACCTATACGGTATTTCAAATTTAAATCAATTTCATTGGCTAACACATGATGACATGGAATTTGAATAAAAGTTAAAAGGCCCATTTTGAGTTGAAATTTTCTCTAATGCATTTTCAGAGAAACCTCCTCTGCACATCAATCACCAAGAAGATCATTTCCATGTTTTCGATGGACATATAATGGAGGTTAGGCACCCTCCCCTATCCCTATAATCCTCGATCATGCCAACCCAATCCAACTGGAATATAATTAATTGTGTATGTAAGATACCAGAGCTTCCATGCCATCCGAAGACACACTTTCCTCTAATTTGATCATAGGGAACAAAAATAGGGAAAAAATTGATATATTGTATAGTATGAATTTTATAAATCAGTTCCCGCCAAGTTTATAAATCATTTCCCAGCAGCGTTTAAAATTGAACCCTTCATAGCCCTTCCAAAGGGTTCTAGCCCTTCCCAGAAGTGTAAATTTAAAATTGCCCTTTAAAAAAATTTAAAATTTGAATTTTACCCAACCAATAAATAAGGGTATAATTTATATCAACATTTCAAAAAAAGAGCACCATTTGAAATTACCCATTCATATAAATTTCTCAAGATGTTGAAATTCCTATGCTATAAAGTTCAACTCATCATTCAAAATATTGTAAATATGATCAATTATAATCACTTACTCACTCATGTCATGCACTCGGTGCTTAGTTGTTGAAGATGGCCAGTAATCATTAATGACTATGAGGCACTAGCCATTGAGATGTGACTCTGACTCCCGAGTCACTTGGGGCTGTAATCTAAAGTGTGACAATGTGTCAGCAACTACTAGTCTACTACTAGGCCCGAAACGAGCTCAAAAATTTGTTCCTACTACCTATATGAACCTCGCTACCAATGTCCACTTTTTTTCATCAAAATGAAATTCAAAAGGTCGTTTTGAAAAGTCCTCCTCTACAAGAATTCATTTCTTGCATGAATATCATGGAATCACGACAACTATAAAGAACACTCGATGTCATGCAAATACAAATAATGGCATGTAGCTAGGATCACAAACTGTGCATAAATTGATTTATGCATTGCTATAGAGAGGTGTCGTTGGGCACATGATATGGATAAATAATGGTTATTAACAAAATTAGAAAAACAATTGTCGGCTCAAGAATAGTCTTCGGTTTGATGAGTGGCATGATCGTGATGCTATCTCCCTCCGTCCTTCCAAACATTTTTGGTTTCTCACGACATTTGTCCTCAATGCTACCAAAATACATATAGAAATTACTTGTATTTACATCCTCTTCTCTTTAAATCCTCATCTCATAGTCATAACTAAGGATTATTATGTCTACACATCCTCACCTTATAATACGAGTTGGGTCAAGGTGCAAAGACAACCATAAAATATTAAATTGTCAAGATGCAAAGAGTAAGAGAGAACTATAAGTAAGTCTTATATTAAATTTACCTTATAAGTCTTTAATTAACACCATCAACTGAGATTTTACAAGTTGGATTGTTCTGATCTTCTTATCACTCCTTGCCAATGTGATTGCAAGGCATTTAGTGAAGGTGAAGTCCATAATTTTAGGTCTTCTTCCTCATTATCATGCCTTTTGGTAAGACAATAAAGAGGGTAGTGGCAAGCATTAGCATGGAAAATGGTCTTGACATAGATGTTATACACATTAATTGTTTTCATTAAATAATTTGAATTCTTACTTTTGACTATGGATTCAATGAATCGTGGACTGGTACAAAACACAACAAATTTTAGAGCCACAAGCACTTAACTACTCACACCTATAACTTTCTGAAATCTAGCCATTAATAAATTTCTTTTGGTATTCTGGTTCAATTTAAAAGGCGGATTGTTAGACTCAAACATGTAATGAGTTGTAAGGATTCAATTGACTTAGGCCCCTCCATCACATACATGCATGCTTTCACAACAAGCGCTGAAAGAACAATATTTGTTTTTGCATTTTTTGTGTGTGTGAAAAGGTTTGGTTAATTTATACTTGTCAATTAAAATATAATTATTTATATTGCACTTCATCTCTGAAGGGCTGAGAGAATAAATTCCCTTCCAATTGAAATTAAGACCCACCCTTCAAATTTGATCATTGTTTCCCAACCGCCTTCGAATCAAATTTTCAAACTTGATATGATGGATAGTTTGAATTTCAAAAATCAGTCTCACCAGTTTTATAAATCAGTCCCCTAGCCCCTTCGAATCAAATTTAATTTTATTGTTTTAAGGCTTTAATCTGGTAAGGAAAAATTGTTGAAATAAAATAGCAAATATAAAAGTTTAAAAACAAAACAAAACTTCTTCTTAGACATGAAAATGAAATAACATTCCTTGCACTACGGTAGGGTAGGGATTAATAAAGAAAATAAAATAGGAGTTAAAGGTGAGAGATTCGGAGACAATCCATGATAGAATCTCTTATACATGTAAAGAGTTTACTGTTTACTTTTTATGGTTTGTTATTTTGTTATTTTTTAAGTACATTTTAAGTTTTTGAATTTAAATTAAAATGTGTTAAATATTTTTTTTTATAAAAAAAATAAAAAATGTCAAAATGGATATTATGTATAATCTTTATTTGTTAAAAATTAAACCAACCTAATACCCTAAATTTTGGTATTGAGTCACATCACGAGCACCAAGAATCATAACTAGTGTTATAAACTTCAAAATGAGCACTATATCCCACTTACAAGCCCAATATTCCTTATGGAGGGTCAATGTAGTGGTTTGGGACCCCACACATTGGCCATGATCTCCATAGTAAAATGATACAGCATAAGGTCCTAGGTTTTTTCTTTATACCATGGAATGGTCCTCAAAATCCATCCCTAGTGAGCTCCATATTAAAATGATACAACATACGGTCCTATCATTTTCCTTATACCATGGAATGGTCCTCAAGGTCCATCCCTAGTGTGCCCCTCTTAAATCCGGTGGCCATATCTCACATGTAGGCTAAGGATTCCTTGCATAAGTCCTATGCAATGATGTGGGTTAATATGAAAAGAACATGAGCCCCATATACAAATGTTCTATCCCAACAACATGGGTTTTGGTATCAAACCATGAATTAGTGACCAATAAGCATCGATGATTTGAAAAACCTCAAAATGGCCACCATATCCATATAATAGGGAAAAAATGGGCTAGGGATTTATGGATGGCCCATGTTGAACTTGAAAGCCACATGTTATGTACTAAAACTCGGATCTTCACCCTAGACCATGACTTAGGTCTTGAGAACCATCCTTGGTGCATTAAACCTTCAAATGTGACGCCACTTCTTCCTCACATGCCAAATAATTCATATGCATGGCCCATGTTGTGGCTTAAGGCCCCACACATGACATCTAAGGATTAGAGATAGATTCCAATATGGACTTAGAACCTAGTTTTTTTGCATCAAACTATGCTTTATCCCTGAGAAACGTATCAAGTCTTTCAAACCTTGAAATCACCACCATATCAAATTCGTAGGCCAAAGATTATGTATATGGGCATGTGTGATGCCCCAAGTGATGAAACATGACATGTGAGCCCTCGTAGAAATATATGGTATACTACCTTTCCTTTTATTCCTAGACCATGCCATGGGCATCGAGAACCATCCTTGGTATTTTAATTCTCAAAGTGACCTATACATCACTTTTTGTCCATTGACGAGGTGTAGTGCCCCGAAATACTTTGGATCAAAAGCACTCTATTTCAAAGACATACTATATTAGGGGACTACTACAACAACAATTCAAGATTATTCCCTGAGCCTTTACAATCCGTATGCAAACGAACAACATTGTGGTTTAGACACACATGAGGGGTGGAATCCCAAAATAGTGTGGATTAGTGACACTCTATATAAAAGGGGAACTATACTCAATGGATTTTGTAGCCATGATTCAAGACTATTCCTTAATCCTTTTATGAGTTGTGGCCAAACAAACAACGTCGTTTGGATACTAATGAGGGGTAGTTCCTAAAAATTGTGTGGATCACAGTCACTTCATTTGAAAGCGGCACTATACTATGTGGCTATTCCATATTAACTCTTAATCATTTCACATGTAATAGCAAAAAAAACAACACTATCTATTCATTGATGAGATCTAACACCCCAAAATAGCATGGATTATAGGAACTCTATTTCAAATGTTAGTTTTAGTGAGTAGCTATTGCATCCATAATTCAAGATTACACCTTAATCATTTTACAGGTCGTAGCCAAAGAAAAACATCATCTAGTCGTTGAGGAGGGGTAATGCCTTGAAGTAGTGTGAATTGAAGGAACTCCATTTTGAAGAGGGGAAAGATATTGTATATATAATATAAGGGAAAGAAGGAAACCCATATAAGTCCATAGTCATAAACCAAACTAGCCTTTGACTTTACCAACTTTCTAAGTCATAAGTAACATATGCCCCATCAAACCTTCCAATGAGAGGATCCCTCTAAACATCTAACCACCCTCTTAGTAGCCAAGATGTTACCATGATTTTCAACTTAAATAAAAATAAGACCACCCGTGTCCTTGACCATTGTGAAAAACTCCCAAAGCACCATGGGGAGACGTCATGCCCCACCATACTTTTCCCAAAGTTATGAATGCAAAATCTCCTTCGGGTTGCAAAACTGCACCCTTCTAAGGATTCAACAAGACATAATATATAAGGAAAGACATAGTGTCATCATTAATCCTAATAACATAATCAATAACCCCCTCATAATGGTAGTTTTAGTATATTGGTTACGCACTCTACATGACCAACCGACATTCATAAGTCTTGAGGTTGATATGATTGCACTCATTATTGTCACTGGTGCTTCAACCATGCCTCGTCTTTTTCCTATAATGAATACGTTGTGCACACTTATTGAAATTAATGAGGACAAGAGAGTATTGTCCCATGCTTCGCAACCATGATAATGCCCTAGCCATGGCCCATGGGAAAAAAACTAGGGAATTAGGTTATAACTATTTTGTTTTAGGTGGAAAATGAACAAATAAACCCTTACCTTGTCAAAGAAAGACAGTATAAAATGAGATCTGTCATCTGCCCCCTTTTCAAAATGCAATGGTAAGGAGGATTTCAGGACAACCTGTTTTATCTACTGCAAAACTCAAGAACTTAAAAAATGGTATTTAAATGCTTGAAATATAATGGTGGGGAGGGAGAACTAGTAGCCATAGTTATTAGGGTTGTCAAAATGACCAGCAAGCTCAAACTAAAAATGCAAAGAGTTCAGATACAACTTCAGATTGCAGGCACATGAACATGGCCACTTGTGCAATCGAAATGAATACAATGATGTTGATATATGAGAAAAAGTGGTAGAGGCAAGGTAACTTACATATGACATGGTGAGGAGCCATCCTAAGAGGGGTTCACCCTCGGTGAAAATATCAAACCCTAGCTTGGATTCCAGATCCTCATCTGTAGTGCACCTCATTTTATTATTTGTTGTACCTCCGCGACCACGACCACGACTGCCTCCCCTTCCCCATCCTCCGCCTCGTCCGCCATCAGAGGCATTGAACTTAGAGCTATGAGCACTCATGTTTTTGGAATCCGATTGGTCTCCAAGGGAATTGAACCTCAATCAAACTGACAATCCTCCAATGGAAAGATCCACTCTGCCCATGGCCAAGATCCTTATCGGGCAGGTTAGAAATATGTCACTCTCTTGGGTGGGGCATGGAAGTATATCCCCATTGTCTCATTCTTTTCCCCTAACGATAAAGACAAAAAAAATCAGCAAGACAGAGCATGAAAACACAATTTGAATCCAAGGACCCCATCCTACATATACAAACTGAACAAAAATACTTCAAATTTAACCATTTGTTAAAGGAATGCAACCTCCATTTTTTATGAGTTATGGTGATTGAAACCCTTGGAAACAAAAATCAAGGCTAAGTGGTGGAAGGAAAATGATTGAGTTACAAAAACCACATATCAAAGACATCACCATTGGTCTCCTATGTTCAGATGACGAATTGAATGCCAACCAATGATATGTTTGTCTCCTCTGCTCATCCTATGTTGGGTAGAAATGAACCTTGTGCGCAGGATTGTGTGGCAATGCCAATGACGATAACAACGCTCTCTGCTATTTAATGCTATGCAATGCTGAATTCTCTATATAATTCAAGGAGGGGTTCAAATGGCACATTATCGAATTCTCTGCAGGTTCAAGGAGGGCACAGAGGCTTCGAAATGGTGGGAATGTTTTTTTATGTTATGTTTTATTTATTTTTATATATTTTGTTTTGTTTTTTTATTATGTTTATATGTGTTATTAAATTTAAGATTATAATTGAAAAAAAATTGTTTAGTTATATCCAGCGTTCAAAATTGAACCTTTTCCAGTCCTCATCCCTTCCAAGAAGTGTAATGTTAAAATTGTCCTTCAAAAAAAATTTAAAATCTGAATTTTACTCATCCAATTAAGAAGGGCATAATTTATATCAACATTTCAAAAGAAGGGCAACATTTGAAATTATTCATCCATATAAATTTCTCAATATGTTGAAATTCCTATGCTATAAAGTTCAACTAGTCATTCAAAATATTGGAAATATGATAAATTATTATCACTCACTCACTCATGTCATGCACTCATTGCTTAGTTGTGCAAGATGACCAGTAATCATTGATGACTACGAGGCACTAGCCATCGAGATGTGACTCTAACTCCCGAGTCACTTGGCACTGCAATCTAAAGTGTGACAATTTGTCAACAACTACTACTATAACAAAAAGAACTACTAGGCCCGAAATGAGCTCAAAACTTTGTGCCTACTACGTATGTGAACCTTGCTACCAATGTCCACTTTTTTTTCATCAAAATGAAATTCAAAAGGTCAGTTTGATGAGTCCTCCTCTACAAGACTTCATTTCTTGCATGAATATCATGGACTCATGACAACTATAAACAACACTCGATGTCATGCAAATACAAATAATGACATGTAGCTAGGATCACAAATTGTTTAGAGGTCAATTTATGCAAATGTTGCTATAGGGAAGTGTCATTGGGAACACAATATGGAGAAACAATGGTTATTAATAAAATTTAAAAAACAATTGTTGGCTCAAGAATAGTCTTTAATTTGATGGGTGGCATGATCGTGATGTAATCTCCCTCCGTCCTTCCATCTATTGTGGTTTCTCACAACATTTGTCCTCAGTGCCACCAAAATACATATAAAATTACTTGTCTTTACATCCTCTCCCCTTTAAATCCTCATCTCATAGTAATAACTTAGGATTATTATGCATGCACATCAGCACCTTATAATACGAATTGACTAAGGCGTAGAGACAACCATAAAATATTAAATGTGTCAAGACACAAAGAGTAAGAGACAACTATAAGTAAGTCTTATATTAAATTTACCATATAAGTATTTAATCAACACTATCAACTAACATTTGACAAGTTGGATTGTTGTGATATTCTTATCAGTCCTTACCAATGTGATTGCAAGGAATTCTTTGAAGGTGAAGTCCATAATTTTAGGTCTTCTTCCTCATTATCATGCCTTTTGGTAAGACAATAAAGAGGGTAGTGGCCTACATCGACATGGAAAACGGTTTCGACGTAGAGGTATACACATTAGATGTTTTTATTAAATAACTTAAATTACTACCTGTGCCTGTCGATTCTCTGAATCATGGATTGGTACAAAACACAACAAATTTTAGAGCCGCGAGCCCTTAATTACTCACACTTAGAACTTTCTCAAATCTAGCCATTAATAAACTTCTTTTGGTATTTTGGTTCAATTTAAAAGGTGGATTGTTGAGAGACAAACATGTAGTGAGTTGCAAGGATTCAATTGACTTAGGCTTGATTCCATTTCCCCTCCATCCCATATTACATGTGATCTTTCACGACAAGTGTTGAACAAAAAGTTTTGATGCGCTGAACCCAGTTATGCTAGCTTTGATAACTTGCTCGGTATGTGGGATTTTTTTTTTAATGTTTTTTGAGTTGTGTATTATTTTTCTTAGGTTCCCAATCCTTATCATTCTTATATCTCTCAAGCTTGGATTGCTCTTGGAAGCCCCAATATGGTTATGACATACCTAAGTAGTTTTTTTGTATAATGAAGTGTGCTCCAATTTGAAAAAATACAATAGAATAGTTGTATTTTAAATAATCCTAGTTGCTGATAGATTGTTGATTTGAGCATGCCAAGGTCTTAGTGTGAGTCTACCACCAATTTAGTTCAAAAAGTGTAACTGCTCTTACTACAATATATAAGAATGGACCAGCCATAACATTTGATATTTCCATGTACGAGTTTAATTCCATTGAAAAAATTAATTCACATACTGTACAGGAAAAATTGATCAGGATACACTATAAAGTACAACAGAAGAAATATAATATGGCACAGTAAGTCATTTTAGTATATCAAGTGCGCATGATTAGTGAGGATAGGAGCCTGGGCATGTAAAATAGTTAGAGCCATGTGAACTGCAGTAAGAAAAGATCAAATTAGATTATAGAAAGTTTTGTATTGTGTGTGTTGTTGTAAAGAGATGAGACTATTTAGTTTTTCCAAACTTTAGGATGTGTGCTCTTTCTTTAATTTATTACTGCTTTGAAGTTTTAATTTTTTCTCTATTTTAAAGGTACAGAGAAAGAGGACTTTATGCCAGAGATTGATGATGGGAAATCTAGATCATGTTTGATGAAAGCTTAAAGGAGTCTGCTGAGAAAGTACAGTTTACAAAAAATTATAATATCCAAGAAGCAACTGATGAGGAAAATGTAGCAACATAAGCGAATTTGGAAGCAATTGATGATCCTAATGGTGCAATGACTACTATTTTCACTAGTGCACCTAGTGCTACAACCAGTGCTGATATTAGTCTTACATGATTATTAGATGAGTCCCTTCACTATGAGACTTTATTCTCTATCTTAGGAAATGAAACTCAAAATAATGGAAGGCGTTATGCTCGTTTATCAATCTCAGATGACTTGACAAAAATTTTAGTTAAAATATCAGCACCGACAACTTACTTGGAGCTTATATTGCACCTTTTCAAGGTACCGATTTTCCCCTTAACAAGTAATCTAAATGTGACAAAGTGTGAAGTGAAAAGGGCAGTGAATATTGCACTAGATCTAAATGTGACTTATTTACCTAGTTAATCATGTGCTTTGAAAATGGAGATCATGACATGTGGGTTGGAAAAAAACAACGTACTAATAGTGACACAAACAACTCAAACACAACATGTGCATCTAAAGTACATTAAGTGATAAACCTAGGAAACAAGCCACTGAACCTAGAATCCTTTCAGAGGTTAATGTTGGGACACATGTAATATCACCTAGTTATGTGGAGAAGCTGGATCTTATGTTATCTTGCATGGGTTTCAATGGTACCGATGGAATTGACCCTCCTTGAAAGGATAAACTTGTTTGTCCGAGACAATCTTGCTTCATAGGCACAGGAGCACTCCCTCTAATTTGAACACATTGCACAACATAAACATTGCTAATGGGTCTGACATAAGTTGTTCTAGCAATATTTGAACCAAGGCGCTCTACTGAACCACAAAGAATTTGTTAGTATGATATGGATTTTTTCGTTACAAATTAAAATCTATTACGATTGGAAGAAATCAATGGAAACACAATGACAATACAAAGGGTTCCCATTGATTATAGAATGGAGTTGTAATTAGCTTAAACAACGCATTTCAATGTTGTATGATATAGATTTTTTCCATTACAAATTGTACTCTATTGTGATTTGATTCATGGATTAAGAGTTTTGCTCAGCTTCCAAGTTTGTCACATTCATTTCCTTCTAGATTTGAAACCCTTATTATCTTGGAGTATAGTTAATAATATTCAATAGATTGAGCAAATGGATTCCTTATATCCTATGCAACAATTTGTTGTTGACCCATCTTGTCATATTTTATCACTAGCCTTATACATGACCGCATCTCACTACAATGTGTTGCATAAAAACCCATTCACAAGCTTTATACCAATAAATATTTATAAGCTCTCTGCATCGTATTGCCTTGAGATTTATAACAACAACATTTGTGGAAATGTACCTCCTTACATGGGACACGTGCGAGTATGCCTTCTTCCCAGGGACATATTGAAGAACTTTCTTAATTTTCTTTTTCAGACAACAAACTTAGTTGTGTCCTTCCTTTTGAAATAGGAGAGATGATGAAACTAGGAAAGCTTGATTTGAAACCACAATAATCTCACTAGAACCATTCCTTGGAGGATTTTATATCTCAACGAATCCTTCAAAAATAGGCAGTTTAACTAAGGTTTTAGATATTAGAGAAAACTAATTGTTGGAAGGAACCATATCACCAACTCTTGGCCATCTTGTGATGTTGTTGACAAGTTAACCTTGATTATATGGCTGATGTGGAAACACTTAACTATGATGATTTGGATAGTGTTTCAAAGATACAAAATAGCCAATAGTGTTTATAAAATAGTTTTCTAAAAGAATATTCAAAACATATTTCTTCAAGCACTGCAACAAATATAATGCTTTCTGACATTGGATGAGTCTTGCCTCTTGGTGCATTTCTGTAATGTCTTGGTGGCGAGTGCTTGAAATAACTCCTAAAACTTGAATATCTACCACATCAAAATAAAATTATTTGGCTAGGAATTCCTTCCAACTTTGGAAATTTAATGAGGCTTTATGAATGCATACAAACTTGTCCCTTTCAGGAATATTCCCTTCACAAAAATGATGAGACCTTGGGGAAGAGCGATCTGGAGATGGTGTACGATAACATCGAGCATAAGATAAATGGCATTTCATGATTCTTACAACTTAAAAGATAAATGTACCTTCATCAACTACAACTATACTCTTACCTTTTCCTGGAAATATTTCACCACAATTAGAAATATTAACTAGATCAATAGGTCTTCCTTGATCTGTAGTAGATAATCGCTCAATTTTCTTTAGTACGTCTATTCCCTCAACAACTCTTCCAAAGAAGACATGCTTGTTGCAGATAATAAGAAAAGGGACATTAATTATATGGATTAAAATAGACAATAGAGATGGGGAGAGGCAACATATCCAAATTAGTCAGACAAATGTTAGCCTCACCCCCTTAGTAGCATATAGACCAACTGAATTGGACTGAAGAGAATTGCCTACAAATATTTATTAGAATTTAAAAGGTCAAATGGTAAAAATACACTGATGTCTCGCACCCAAAGAAAGTAACCCATTATTTCAAGGTAAAGGAATCTTGTATTTCTAAAATACGAAATTTCCATATGGTGACACTCATGAGTCATGGATAAAGAGAAAATATGTCGATCACAACCAACATGTAAAGCTGCTCAGACAAACTTAGGTGAATACAAAAAATCATAGATATGGAATCAAGTATATACCCATCAAGATGAGGTGTTGCTGCAAAAGTAATAAATAACTAAGAACCATTGGTGTTCTAAGATACAAAATTTCCATATGGTGACACTCGTGAGTCATGGATAAAGAGAAAATATGCTGATCACAAACAACATGTAATTATTCTCAGACAAACTCAGGTGAATAAAAAGTTTGTGGGAATTGATGGATTAATATTTTATGGGATCAAAAAAACAATTACTCATTGAGTGAACAAAATAAAAAATGGAGCAAAGCCTAAGTATATTTCATCAAAAGAACCACTGCCAATTTTGTGCCCAAGTCTATACTTGTTGTTTACGTGTGAATCCATGTCACGGGATGTCATAATTTTAGACCCTATGTGCACACATTTGAGGTTAATATGCACATTCCAGTACCCATAATCATGTCCCAACACCCCCCCCCACACTTCAACATCTACACGTGTTCTAGCTCTGCATACACTTTGCCATCATGAGATTTGTGGAAATGACCATATTTTGTTGAAGATCTCTACACTAAACTAGAATATGAAAATATATATATGCACAATGATATTTAAAAATTTTCTTGTCAAGTTATGGTTGTCTCAAATGGTTTCCTTTAGCAGTAAAGTGCATTCTACATGTAGCATGGTATAATTTCTTAACAAAATTAGTGAACCAACAACATACTTGGTTGTAATGATAAATAATCAAATTTTATGCAATCAAGCACTAGAAAAACGAAGTCAAGAAATATAACAAGGATACCACATTTGGAATATATTTGGAAAATTGCCTGTAATGGCAAGCTCAAAAAAGGGTTTGGTTCTTGTATTTCATACATGTAAAATTGACCTTATGGTCATTGGGGACCAAATAAGACTTGAAGGTGAAAATATAGAGTTGAATTTCTTGCATCCTACACCTGAAGGAGGAGATTTGAAATGGAATTTGCTAACAGTTAAGGAATATGCAAGAGTTATACTTCTCACATATGAAACCATCCTATTGGCATCGATTCCTTGTTGAATGGTTATCAAAAATACATTTGATATTTTTCCACTTGCATATTTAGCCTATCAATACC
Organism: Pseudotsuga menziesii; assembly: GCA_001517045.1. Taxonomy (NCBI): domain Eukaryota; kingdom Viridiplantae; phylum Streptophyta; class Pinopsida; order Pinales; family Pinaceae; genus Pseudotsuga; species Pseudotsuga menziesii. The sequence continues at coordinate 485,976 of LPNX010785668.1, forward strand.
TATGTGTTGGAACGTTGAATTCTCTACTAGCTCTTAGTAACAATCTGAACAAGGCAAATTCCTTTGTCATAGTAGTGGCTCTTAAAATTCGCGGCATATTGAGAAATGTAATACTGTGAACAAGTGACATAGTATATTACAAAATATCTAGTAATCAAGAGTAATATTAGCAATGGGGATTTACAGATGTTTGTAGAAGGAAATATCATTGGGACTCTATGGTGTCGAATCCTCCATCCAGCAAAGTAGTAGGTCCACATTACCATCATTCAAATCCCATATTTTGAAGATCGACAATAAAGATCAACCCCATATTCAAGGGCATCAAATCGAGCATTTCCATGTAGTCATTTAACAGGTGGTATTCAAAGGAGGGACAAATATCAAAGTATAGGATGTTAAAGCATATTTGGGTCATAGATTGAACACTTGAAAGCTACAAGATTCCAAGAAATCCTCTCTAGATTTATGGAAATAGTGGGACATATATCCTCAAATTTCAGGTAGAATATTAGTTGACAGTTATAGTCAAACCTTCTATTTTAAGGGAATCAAACTCGGTAGCGGTACTAGCATTTAGCAAATCAACTCAGCAACAATACTTAGCATTTATAAAATCAAATCCAGGTGTAGCATTTCCTGGGTCTATGTTGAATGTTTTTCTTGTCGAAATTCATGGTGCAATTCATGTCGCTAGCCCTGGATTCATATATGGTGCTATGCTATTCACGACATTTTTTTGGAGGCTATTATTGGCGTTATATGGGATGCTTTTGTAGACGCTAATTGGGACATTAATTGGGATGTTATTTGGGATGCTAATTATCATCCAAAATAATGCCAAATTTTAAAAATGGATGATATTTGGGATGCTATTTGGGACGCTAATTGGGATTCTAATTGGGATGCTAATTGGGACGCTAATTGGGACGTTAATTGGGATGCTAATTAGCATCCAAAATAATGCCAAATTTTAAAAGGGGACGCTAATTGGGATGCTAATTGGGATTCTAATTGGAACGCTAATTGGGATTCTAATAGGGATGCTAATTGGGACGTTAATTGGGATGCTAATTAGTGTCCAAAATAGCGCCAACTTTTAAAAAGGGACGCTAATTGGGATGCTGATTGGGACGTTGATTGGGATGCTAATAAGGAATCTAATTGGGATGCTATTTGGGATGCTAATTAGCATCCAAAATAGTGTCAACTTTAAAAAAGGGATGCAAATAATGCCATTAAAAGCGCCATCCCGTGGAAAAGCGTCCACTTTGTCCAAAAAATGATGAAAAATACACTAAAATGGATAGTGGACGCTAAAAGGGAAGCTAAAAGGGATGCTAATCATAGGTTTTTGTTGTAGTGATCCTAAGAATAGTCTGTACCATCACAGTATAATCAAACTGCTAATCTTGGATCATCTTAAAAACTGAATCCATTCTTGGGAAACATTTGTTTTTAAAGTGCTCAATCCCCACCTCAATATTCATAAACGGTCTCGACATTTTCATCCCGAGTCTAGACCAACCTCGCCCACAGCAGAAGAAAACCCTGATGTTGTCCACCTTGATGAGGGTGTCTCAGAACCTTTTTCACCCATGCAAGAAACCACTGCTAGTCCTATGTCTACTAATTTTGTGCCTTTTTTGCGACCTCGTACTAGAATACAGAAGGCTAAAAGCATCCAGCGCAGGATTCAACCCAATACTTAGACCATGGTTCAGCTTGGTGATCAGACTGACTATCTGAATGATGAGGTTGAGGTAGAGGAAGTAAATCCCAACTCATCCCTCTTATCACTAGCTAGCCTCTTTGCTGAAATGCTCAAGGACACCGATCAGATGGATATTCATGAATCTGAAGATCCCCTTCCTACTGTCGACTTGGATCCGCCTTCAACATAAATAATTCCTCCATAGGATTTTAACCAGTCCCCAGAACCATTGATGCCAACCCAAACCACCTTAGAAAAATTAAATTTTGAGTTAACTCAATCGACAAAGCAAAATGAAGCACATGTCAAGTTAATTTCAGAGCTTCGTGAAGAAAATAGAGAACCGCGGTTACAAATTAAGAATATGGAGAATCTACATAAAACCATTAGTATATCTCAGAGAGATCGAAAAGTGAGGCATGCTCTTCTGAAAGCACATGCAAGGAAGTTGAAGTACAAGAAATCTGTTCCATCCAAGTCGGAGGCAGCTGCTGACGCAGCTTTGCCTCCTTCCTTATGATATCTTTTACTTTGCACCAGTGGGACCTGGTATTCTTCCGGTTTGGGGGAATGTTGTTCCCCATTTTGTTACTATTGTTGGGGTCAATACTTTTCATATTAACACATGTTTTTCCACTTTTTAGTGTCTTTTGCACCATGCAGCTCCATCTATAAGCTTCAGGTATGACTAAAATAGGATTTATGTCAATTCTATTTATTATCATCATTTTATGGTTTCAATGGTTAAAATTGGCATAATACAGAGTACATTTGTTATATTAATTCATGTGTCTTATTCGCTGCAGGTTATATGGTCTTCTTGATGACCTAACAAATAGACATGTGTTCGGTTGAATATATGGCGAACATGCCCAGCCTGCTATCCAGATCATTAAACAGACTGTGTATTTTTTGGTAGCATGTTTCAGTGTATTAAGAGCATGAAAACGGACAAAAATTTTCATCACCATGCGTTGGTATCTCAGCATTCATATTCTTCAAGAAGAAGTGCTCATCATGTGACACCTCGACACAGGATTTGATTCGGACCGAAGTATGAACCACATTACGCGTTTGAAGGAACCTGATCAGAGAAAGAAGAGGAACAGTCATTTGTTAATTATTAATATACTTATTCACCATTATGACTGCTTTATCTTGAAGAGCAGTCGAACACTAAAAGCTCGACTTGCTCACCTCCATTGAATGATGTATATATATAGACGTTGTATGTGATTTAGAAAGGGATCTTAGTCTGAGTCTTAGAGTCTCTCTCTCAGTATAGAGTCTGAGCCTCTGTCTGTTATTTGATCCATTCCATCTGAAAAACTTTGTAACGCTACCTATTATTTTAATGAAAGTCTTCTTGTGCTATATATGATTGTGGTCAACTAGAAGAAGCTCAACTCTGTTCACTGGGAGGCCCCCCCCACAAACAAAGTCTTTATATCCTTATTTAGGTTTTGTTATTTTTCCTTGCAATTAGTATGAATTCTGTTTATGAGTTGTTTAGTTTTGTTTCTATAATCGTTCATGTTTCGTAGAGTATAGATTTCAATTTGAAATTATGTTGAGCATGTAGGTTATTTTATTAAATAGCAACCAGTTGTGTTTAAGATAGCTTTCAAGTTTTCTGCACAGTCTTTTGATTTCTAGATTAAATTTATTTGATTAGTTATAGTCTAGTTCTGCTTATTCCAGTTTTTATCATTAACTTGTTTAAGAATATGTTAGTTTATTTTGAATTAAGAAATTAGTATACGTTGTGGAATTCAGTCGTTAAAGTAGGTTTAGTTCCTGTTTTACATTACAGTAGCACATGCATGGGGTAGCTTCTCTTCAATAAAGCATTTTAATTTACCTTTTCCTTAAAGTTTTAACATTTCCTTTAAACAGACTATCATATAGACAGTCTGTCCCACCTTTTATATAGAACTTCATTTCCACCTGTTAGACAGTCGTTCATTTAGTCCTGCGTGTTTTTAATTTATTTTAAAGTTTATCCTTCTGGTTTTCTGATTGTATCTGAGTAGTAATGGTTATATAATGTTTATATTTTATTTTAAATACCTTTAGATAAGATTGTTGGAGACTTCTTGTTATAACTCATTTCTCCTTCCTCTTTCTTTTACCTTATGCATAGGAATGATATTATGTAAATTAACTCATTGTATTGATCTGTAATTGAGCCTTTAATTCAAGATTGTTCCTTTAGTTTTAAATTACATGCATTAATAGATTAGGTGTTTATTATAGAACTCAAATCATCCTTATAAGTTTTTTGTTTGTCCATAAACTATGTCTATTCTTATATAGTACTTTATAAATAGGAGTCACTTGTATATAAACAATCATGTTAACTATTTCCTGTAACTGTACATTTCTCAGTTTACACATTTTTGTAGAGATCAAACTAGACTTAATTCCCTTTAGCTTTTATACTTCTTTTGAGAGCCATTTTGGTACCCCTCCTGCCCTAGTTCCTATTACAGCAAATGCCTACCCTCAAAATAATCAAGGAGAGTGGAATTAAGATAATTTAGTTAGTGTACGTATCGTTTCTATTTGGTCATTGTAAATCCTTTTTAATATAGCCATTTTCTCAAGTAAAAATCAATCTCTCTAGGTAGAATAGTTTATTTTCATAAGCACTATTTATATCCGAACATTTATAAATAGTTTGATGTCAATTTTTCTTTCATTAACTTAATTAGGTCCTTAGAATTTCAACTTCATATCTTTAGCTTATTACCAAGGCACTCTCTACCTTCACATATATTTTGTAGCAACTCTAAGCCTACTAACCCTGGCTGATAATTAAATATTAGGTAAATTATTCAAGACAATATTTTGCCCAACAATCATATTTGGCTTTAATCCATCGTTTATGCACTTTATTTGCTAAGGTAGCATCTCGATGGGTTCCATCAAGCTTGTTTAAATATAAGAACTGCTCTTCTTCCGAAGTGGTGTTGGGTAATAATTCTACAACGAGTTTCAAAGAAGGGATTTCACACTCTATAGGGAGAGTGGCCTATATCCCATACACCAACTGAAATGGTGTGCATCTAGTGGATGTCTTGACGGTGGTCCTGTAGGCCCATAATGCGGAAAATAGTTGTAAATTCCAGCTAGATTTGGCTCCTCCTACCATCCATTGAAGCATATTTTTTAACACTTTATTGATAGCTTCAACCTGTCCATTAGCCTATGGGTAGTAGGGTGTGGAGTTGTCATGGAAAAAACCTAGCTTAGCACTTAATTCCGACATCATGTTATTCTAAAAGTGTGAACCATGGTTGGTCACAATGGCACGAGGAACTCTGAATCTAGCAATAACATGGTTGAATAGAAATAAAGCAATCATTTTTCCATCTTCAACATATGCAGGCATAGCCTCAACCCATTTAGTAAAATAGTCCATGACCACAATAATGTAACCATGCCCCCCAGCTGAGGTAGGCTTACAGTGCATGAAGTCGATGCCCCATTTTGCAAATGGAACAACTTCCATGATGGGATGTAACAGAGTGGGGTGGTGTTGCGGGCAACAATAGATCTGATTTTAAGTTGCTAAAATGGGAGCCCCGCTCATGCTTTTAATTGGATTCTAAGGCCATAATATTGCTAAGGGGATTTTTTAAACTGTAACTATCATGTTTTGGACTTAATAAAATTTCCTTATAAACCTTGTTTTTTTGGTTTTGCGGATTGCGGAAGCGCTCTTTTATTTTACACATATTTTTCATTTCCGCAACTCACATTTCGCAACCCAAAATGTAGATTGCTGAAGTCCTTTTTTTTGGAGGTTTTCAGAAATATTTTCCCGCATCCTATAAGCCGCAAATGTGGATTGCAGAATTTTTAATTTTCTTTCAATAAAGGTTTGTCTTTCTGCAACCTGCAATGCAGATTGCGAATTGCAAAAATATTTTTTCAAAATAAAATTTTTATCTCCTGGTTCTGATTTCCGCATTTCACAATGTAGATTGCGGAAAGAGGAGAAGTAATGTTTTCCACATTTTTTGTTCTTTTGGTTCTGCAAACTGCAACTCACAATGTGGATTATAGAAAGAGGAAACTCAATAAAATCATCATTTGTAACATTTCTTACCTGCAACCCACAAATCTTAGTGGATTGAGGATTGCGGAAATTTGACAATTCTTTGTTGAACAATAATTTCATTCTACATCTCGCAACCCGTAGTGTGGATTGCAGATTGCAGAATCATAAAATCCAATGTTTTCCGGATTTTTCACTTCCACATTTTGGTTTCCCGCCTTAATCTCAGCCGTCCATTTTTGCAAGATCTACGACCTAGATATATTTTTTTGTTGAGTCCTAGATTATTTAATTCGTTCGAATTTACAAATTCTTCACCATTTCACTTTTGTTTTTGATTGCGTTTGAATATTTTACTGCAGATTTTTCTCGTTCGAGCTCACCAATCTTTTGGTCTCTAATGTTTTTACCGGTAGGTTTCTTACCCTTCGTGGTCGTTTTTTCTGTTATTTTTAAACTGTGGTATATTTTAACCATGGTTTCCAAATTTTTGCAAGATTTTACCTCCAAGATGTCCACAATCACCAGGTCTAAAACTTCTCTCCAAGAGCATAAGAGAAAGGACCCTGATGCCGATATCTTCATTGACACCAGTGGGCGTGTTGCCGAAACCCTTCACCTAGATTGGACCAGGATTTACTTGATATTTGATAATGATGAATTCTCTACAATTCCCCATGACCAGCTGACGTATGCCAAAATTAGGAGTGCAGAGCTTCATTGCATTGCAACTCGACCTCTGCTCATTCCCTATACTAACACTGTCAAGTGGGAACTAGAGCATGCAAACCCTAGGGAGCGTTCCTTCAATGACCATACTCATACCCAAGTGGCGTCTTTCCACCCTGATGATTTCACCAGAGCTTACACCTTTGGGCCTTCTCAACAGCTTTTGAATGCCAAATTCCTTGATGCGGCTCTGTCCCAATTTAACTTTGAAGAAGTAATCAAATCCTGGATGGAAAAACCAACTGAATATGTCCCTAAGGAAACCAATTCTTACCATGTTTCTTGCTTTAGGGAACCTTTTTCCTTGCTTGCGGCCATGTTTTACTGGTTATATGGATTACCAAATTGCTTGACATTAAAAGCTGAATGGGTTCTAGTAGCCCATCATATATTGCTTACAAGTGAGTCTTTTAACTGGGCACATATTTTATCTGTGAATTTGAAAGAGGAAACTGAGAAATATTAGAAGACTTCAACCTCAAGGAAGCCGACTTTCTACATGTCAGGTTATGTTATGAATGTATTTTATGCCAGTTCTTCTTTTCCATCCATGGGCTGGGATCAGAACAAGAATTCACCACTGGTACACATCTATTGCTCAGATATGTGGGAGGGAAATTCTGTTCCCCAAATTTATGAAATTTGTTACCTGTTTCTAGGGTCAATGTACCAGAATATTTTCAAGGCAGATGCTCCAGCTTTATCTGAAAGATTCAGAGATTTGATTACGCTACATGGTGATTAGTATGTGGGAGACTATTTCTCCTACATTCATATTTTGGGTAACAATATAGTCGACCTGCTGCCTAGAATAGTCCTAGATAAAATGGTTTTGCAGGAGAAAACGTATCAGACTGTTATCGATGGGGTTTTTCCTAAACTTGCATCGTCCAAAAGGAAGTCTTGGCCTAAGTTTCCCTTGAGCTTGGGATTCCTCATTATGAAAAATTCCACTCATTCATCTATCTTGGGTAGAGAAATTGTTGATATGAACCTAGGGGAAGCACCAAAGAGGATGCATGACCCTAAGTCATACATGGATAGTCACTTTGTGCAGGAGCATGCTAGGATACAATATGCTCATCAAGATGAACCCGATGATTCAATTTATAGAGAAACTATTGAATTCCAGGAGGTATTGAGTAGGATTGTTGATCCCAATGTCAAAGCTCATATTTTTAAATATCAGAAGGATCTGAATATTTCCATGCTCCATTTCAGACAGATAAAACTGATAGTGGAGGAGAACATGCAAAGGAATAATATGGAAAAGGAGGCCAAAGAGAAAGCATCTAGCTCTTCTTCTTCTCTTTCTAGTAAATAAAAATACAAGGGTAAGGATGTTCTTGAAAGTCCTACAAGAACTCAACCTTCTATGATGATAGAAACCCTACACAAAGGGGCAGACTTTAAGAAAATTCTTGCAAATATTAGCTCATAGATATAGGCACAAATAGAAGTGGATGAGCCTTAGCCTAAGAAGAAAAAGACTCAACTGGTTCCTAAATAGGTATAGGTACAAAAATACCCATATGTTGATCCACAACCAATGCCTCAAGAAGTGCATAGGGAAGAACATCCAATGCAAGTAGTACATCCTGCTCCACAGGAACAAGTACCCATGCAAGTTCCTCCAATCCAGCAGGTAGAACCTATGCCTCAAGCTAATACTGAGATTCATGAGATTCATAGTGACTTAGATGAAGAAAATTATTCTTCCATTTTCCCTATTAATTTTTATACTTCCATGACATCTTCCATTCCCATTAACCAGTCATCTGGGAGTATTATTGATTCATCATTTCCCCAACTTTATTTTTTTGAGATCAATTTGTCTCGAATTCTTTTGGCTACCACTAGCACTCCTTTGGTACTAGTACATGTACCTATCTCTACCTCCCCCCTTACTTCACCTATTCCTTCGACCGCCTCAACACCTCACACTTCCCCAACATCCCCACATTATGTTTTTCCCCAACTAGACATCCTTTCCATCTCTACAATTTCTTCCCCTGAAATTGCTACACCTATCCCCACCTCTATACCTTCATCCCTTGATCCTATTATTCCTACACCCCCTATTATTATTTCACACCTCAGTGTGGAAGTCCCAATTTCTCAATCCCAACTTGAACCTCTGGTCACTATTTAAGAGGGAACCATCTCAACTACAAAGGAGATGACAGATTTTGATGAGGATGCAGTGGTTTCTCTTGGAAAGTATTTTTGGAGCAAGAAAGAGAAAGCTATAGTTAAGAAGGGATCCAAAAGGACAAGAGAAGGAACAGTCAAGTAGGTGGAATCCATTAACCAAATTATTTGGAAAAGGGACTTTTTCGACACCAATCAGGAAGCCTTAGATACAACACCTACAATGGGAGATTTTGCTGGGACACATTTTGATTCAGTATCTCAATTGAATAAATAATTTCAGGATAAGGAACAAGAGCTACAAAAGGCCAAATAAGACCTAGCACAAGCTGAGGAACACGACAAGAAGGAACTCGGCTACTCAAGGAGGAGTATGAAGAGAAGATAAAGCAGCTACAAACAAAGAATGATTATATGAAGCAACAACTTGAGAATGCCAATATCCTAGCTAAGCAGCAAGTAGACAAAATTTCTATATGTGAACAACACCTCAAAGACCTCCAACTGGAATCTACTACCTCTTCTTTCTCTAAATTCACAGAAGAAGAGCTTATAGAATTAGCATGCAAAGTACATGATCAATTTGATCAAGGCATGGTTAATTTGTATAAAGGATTCAATCAGATGTAAGAGATGTATAACTCATTTGAGCATCATTTGAATGTCCTCAATTATCATCATAAAAGAAGACAAGAAGCCACCAAAGATTATTATTCCATTATAGACTCACATAAATACATCAAAGAAAGACCAGAACACCTACCAATACTGGATAAGCTTAATCTTAAGAAAATTGAGGTGATAATTGAAATATGGGAAGGAATTTGTGATCTCATGGAATCCATCATCAAAGATGGATAAGCTGCATGCAAAAGGAGGTGGTTTGCCTCAGAAAAATTGCTCAGGTATCTAGATTTTCCATTCTTAGATCCTATCGAGAAGGCTATGCATTTAGAAAATGCCCAGTTTAAGGACATCCAATATTTAATGGATGCTTATGCCAAGTGGCGTTTTTCCCTTGGAAAACCATGAAACCAAAATATCTTGTAATCCCACATCTTGGGAAATTTCCTTTTTTGTAAATTTTGTAATATTATTTAAAGTGAGGGTATTTCTCAAGTAAGGGTGGACTAGCGGGCTTAAGCCTAAGAGAACTATATAGGAGAAGAGACTACCAAGCACATACCAAGGAAGCTTTGTGATTTTATACTTTGTAATGTTTTGCAAGTTCAATAAAATTACACTGTTATTTATGCTATGTTCTGTGGTTATTCATCAAATGGTTTTTTATGAATTTTAGTCTTTCTTCCATCTATATGGAATACTAATTATTGGTTGCTTATCTATTGGATGTGTTAGTTTATGTATTTATTTTTCCTTACAGTTTTAACACATTAAATTTGCATTGAATGAATGTCTTTATTTAATTCACATGCTCTGTTCTGCAAGTGATGACTAGTTACTAATCCCTAATACTAATTTGTCAATTGGTATTACCTGATAGGACATGTTGCACACTTATAACACTTTGGATAAAGCATTGTAATTTTCATTGTTTGGTTTTATTCGAAGTTGGTCAAGGAAAGTGAACTTGACTTACATTTTTGTACATTGAGTAATCAATTTCTAGTTATCAATTATATTTTACAACTGCCCCACCTAAATCTGTTACAATCATTGTTTAAGTTTTCTTGAACAAATAGTCTAGAATCCAATTACTTCAAACATTTTCAGATATTCCTTGAGAGAATAGCATATCACTTAGATCTGAAAACCCTTGTGCCAGTGGAGGCCTTGTATCCATAGGATCTAGTCACCCCAAACAACTCAGGGATAGAATCATCTCTGCATGGGATCGATTTGAAGCCTTTCTGGTTGGATTATTTCCTTGTGTTGAATTCCTTATAGATCTTCTAGCAACCTACAATCCTGGGCCGTCAACATGTGGGTGTTCTTTTTTAATGTGAAAAGCTGATAGGGCAAGCATTTTTTGATGGCCTCCATACAATCTTTCAATATTGAGGGCCAAAAGTACCCAATGCCTAATATTTTCTAGGCAGTAGCCATCCCAGAAATATGAATTCCGCAAGCACTAGAGTGACAGTCATTCAACACCACTTCAACCTCCTCATGAGTTAAGCAACACTGCAAAATTGCATCAACGCCACGATGACACAATGTATTATTAACGATAAGGTATTACTTAGCGTGATGAAAAATAAGACGACGTTCATTGCGGGTTGCATTGGGATGAAAGCGTTGTGTCTGGAGATAGATAAATATTAGATATCCATACTAGGGGTCAGATGTACTAATGAGGAACAATGATTCATCTGGAAATGAGTTAATGAGATCTGTTTTCTCAGTAACACAGGGAAGGTCACACATAAGCTTTGCGAATATGAGCAACTTCTTAGAACTAAATTTTGAAAATTCTAACTCAAATTCCTGGAGAATGACAATCCAATGTGAGTATTTTCCCCCAAGCACCTGACAATTCAAGATGTAATACATGGGGTTGGAATCTGCATATACCGTGGTTGTTCGTAGTAAGATGTAGTGAAGAAACTTTTGGACCACAATGAACGTGGATAGAGATAATTTCTCCACATGCGAGTACGAGGTTTTAGAGTCTAGAAGAATCTTACAAAGGTAGTATATCACATGTTCATGATCATGCTCATCCGTTTGAACCAAAACCATGCCGATGGTGGATAGGCATGCAACCACATACATGGAGTAGTCCTTGGTATAATTGGGTGTTTGGAAGATGGACACATGCGTGATGGAATGTTTGAGAGTATTGGAAGCAGGCTGTGCTAGTTCACCCCAAACAAAGGGGTATCATTATTTAATAAATGCATGAAACCATGGGTTTTCTCGCCGTAATTACAGAGGAACCGATGAAAAATGTTTTCTTCCCCTCGCAAACTTTGGAGTTTTGCAACGGTTGTAGGGGTGGGTAAGGCCAAGATGGATTTGATTTTCAGAGTGTCTATATAGATGCCATCCTTGGACACAATGAAACCAAGTAGTCTACCAGTCTTGACACAAAAAACACACTTGTTTGGATTCAATCATATTTTGTACTGGCGACATATGAGAAAAATGGCTCTCAAATGATCAACATGGTGATCCCGTTGTTGTGAATGAGCAAGAAAGTCATCAAGGTACATTTCCATGATGTATTTTATGTCATGGAAAGAATATGGAAATGGCATGTTGAAAAGTAGCGCTGGCATTTTTCAAACCAAAAGGAGGAAAAGGTCTCCCATGGGAAAATAAAATCTGTTTTGTGTTTATCAGATGGGAGTATCTTTATTTGATTGTAGCTAGAAAACCCATCCATGAATGAAAAAATGATTCCTCTGGTGCAATTATCGATGATTCAATCAATGTACAAGGTGGGAAAATTGTCCTTAGGACAAGCCCGGTTAATATCCCAAAAGTTGATACAAAACTGTTGCAGCTGCAACTATTTTCCCCAAATTTTCAAATTTTGGACCCCCTTGTTAATTTTAGCATTTGCCTTGGATCTTTTGGATCCATGAACTCTTTTGTATTGCTTTAATTTCAGACTATTTTGAGATTAACTCTTTTCCTATTTTCGAAAAGTTGCTTATGTTTGAAATTGCTATGGGTTGCAGAATTTAGAGTCTGGTTTGCTGCCCTTTGAACTACATTTTCTTTTCGGAAGCCTGCTTCTCATGCTAGCCACTGTTTTGGAGGTCATTTAAACAACTTATTAGAACCATGTTTACTTAGGGAGCCTCCATTGCGGAAATCGAATGATGATCTTAACTTCTTTGTTGTCGCATCATTTTGTTTGACTTGTTTATATTATCGGAGGCTGTCGCCTGTTTATCTTCCGCCCTTGCGGCTCCCAAATGAACTAGGTACTCGCCATACAATTGTTTCACCCACCGATGCTTTGTCGGGTCTTTGCCACTTCGTCTTTTGGATCGGAGGCCGTAGTCTTTCCTACTTCGCCCTTGCAGCGGTGCAACGCACTAAGTGTCCAACGTTGATGTCTTTCCACTCGCCGATTGGGAACTCTTCCGCATAGAGTTTGAGTTTAGCTCTTCCGACTCCGATAAAATTAACGGTCTAGTGAATCTCGTTGCCTGTTTGAGATCCGCTGATGCGGCTATGGGTGAGACTACTCGGCCGATGTTTTAGTGTTTTAAGCCGCCGATAAGTTTTGCTTTTCCTGTCGTTTTGTGAATTTTACCCCCCCATGTATGGGCAGTAGTGATTTTGATGCTTATTGATATTTTCACAACGAGAGTTCCTTGTTGGGCCTTCTGTGATGACTAGCCGGTTTGTTGATGAAGTTTGATTTAAAAAATGTGATCCTAACTAATAATAAATGTCGTTTAATTGTAGATAGAACCAAGATATTTTTTCAGATTACCACTGCGTGAAGGTGTAGCTGGGAGACAAGCAACAGAGAGGGAGCTAGGCAGTGTTAGGTAGGGTTCATACCAAAACTGATGGGATCTCAAGGAGGACAAACGAAAGACAAGGTAGAATCAATGGCGACAAAATCCCAGGCCTGGAAAGATCTGTTAGTTACCACGCGGATCCCTCTTTGTTGAATACTCTAAAACGTAACGCATGAAGTAAATCATGAGTACTCGCAGAAAAGACAAAATGGGGATACTAAACGGTTTGAGGAACCCAAAGGTCACAGGGTTGGGGCAGCCCAAGTGGTTAGCTGTTTTGGTTTAAATATAGGAAAGTTAAAATTTACAGGGGCTTTTTCCTTGGAAAAAACTTGTGAGCTATTGTTTGTAAGAGGAACTACTTCGTTTTACAATAAGAAATTACAATTTTTGCCTGTTGGAGAAGGTGCTATGTGGAATGTTTCAATGCGATAAATGAACAATGTTGAAAGGGAACTATTTCGTTTTCGACTATGTTTCATTAACTGTGAGAGCATTCTAACTTCCTGAACCTATGTTCTTACTTGAATGTTCTCTAGTATATTCTATCACTTTTTCGACTATGAGTAATGGAAGTTAACTGTTGATGAGTTGCCTTGTCATGTATACTTTATTCACGTTTGTATGTTTGGTTTTAAGAACAACTACTTGTGATTTGCTGTAAAATATGAATAGTATTGCATTACTCATGAATTAATATCTAGCTCTCTAGAGATAGCCTAGTTAGTATTTATTTTCTAATGGTGTGTGATTTAGATGTGGGGAAGTTAAGACGAGAGGTAAGAACCTGTGCATCACATTGTGAATGTTCCTTGCATTCTTAATCAATTTTCATGTTAGATAGGCACTTACATATCATACTTTAAGTCAAAAAATACAAAAATATATATGGTGGATCAGGCCGCGACCGATAAAACCCTTTTATTTTTGTTACTTGACCTACGGTAGCCGGACCGCAAACCAGACGGATTCCCTACACCAAACAGTCATGGGCTAATTGGGAACGTTGACTGGGGAGAATCCCTTACTATTGTTTCCTGTGATTTTCCAGGCCTCAATAGTTTCTGGCGCTAGAAGGAGGGCAGCCAGTGCATGGCTGGCTGAGGAAACCCGTTTTCCTGAGACTATTCCACTGGTAACAGTTCAGAAGGCAGTCTGTTTCATAATCCAATTCCTGAAGAAGGGGGTAGAGAACATTTGTATTATGTCGACAACAAAGTTGTTAATGATTTGAGAAGACACACTAGGGCATACGTGAAGAAGATTGGAGGATTTCCGATTATCCCTGAATTTCCCAGAAGAGAATATAAAAGGAAAGATCGTCCCATATTGGAAGACTCGGTGCTGGTTGGGGATTGGGAAGAACTTGTAGAAATAGCCTTACAGGAAGTTGTATTGCCTTTGAATCAAGTAGGCCCAGATACTCCTCACAGTTCCCCTGTTCACACTCCTATTCTCTCACCCCCTCACTCTCCACCTAGGCTCATGGCAGGTGTAAACGCAAATCAACCACCCAACCCACCGAATCCACCACCTGCTTGGAAAGCCAGATCACCTTTAAACCTAACACCTCCTTTGCATGATTTACCTCAATCTTTTGAAAAGATGCTGCCCAAATTTGACCCAAATGAGAAGATACTAGTAGACGACCACTTGCAAAGTTTCTATTTGGAAATAGAAGGGTTAAGGGCTGGGAAGTATGAGGATGTAGTTTGAAGAATTTTCCCACACACCCTTAAAGGAGCTATAGCATCGTGGTACTTTGGTTTGCCTGCAAATTCTATCCCTGATTGGGATACCTTTGAGAGGATTCTTAGAAGTAAGTATGCGAGCCAAAAAACTCATGCAGCTCTCATGAAAGGACTATGCGCCTTAAAGAAAGAAAGAAAGGAGAAGGTACATAGTTTCACCCAAATATTTGCAGCATATCATAAGAATTTTTCTGAAGCTGACAAACCTTCATACAAAGTCCTGATTGTATACTATACCTCGGCTCTAGGACCTAAGTTGGCCATGTTTTCCAAAATGAAGGCCAAGCCTACTCTAGCGGAGACCTATGAGGAGGTGGAGAAAGTAGAGGCTAAAAGGGAAAGTATCGAAGATTATCCCGAACGATCAGGAGAAAAAAATGTGGGAAGGAAAGCTTTGTTGTTTACTAAGCCTAAGGAGGAGCAATCACCAAATTTTGAAGGAATGGAAAAAATGATGCAGAAGATTTCTAACCAAATCATAGACTTGGAAAAAGAAAAGGAAGCCCAAAAGTTCTATAAGCCCTATTACAAAAAGCGGGAGGATAACAATCAATCCCAACCCCCTCCGCACAATTGGGCATCTATGAATTTAACAGAGGTAGGAATGGACAATTTTTG
Organism: Pseudotsuga menziesii; assembly: GCA_001517045.1. Lineage (NCBI taxonomy): Eukaryota > Viridiplantae > Streptophyta > Pinopsida > Pinales > Pinaceae > Pseudotsuga > Pseudotsuga menziesii. The sequence continues at coordinate 501,447 of LPNX010785668.1, forward strand.
CACTTTCCACCAACAACCCCACTCTAAAAAGAATTGTCCTCAATGGATAAACTCAATGATGTTAGTTATGAATCAGCTGTTGGATTCTAAATTAATAGAAGATGAAGATGGGGAAAGGAAAGACAGTAATACACCAACAAAAGAAAAAGAGGATGAGACCTTGGTTCTATGGGACTGTGTTTCGTTGTTTGACGCCGAGGAAGAAAATATTTTGGGACACAAGGACATCATGGAAACAAATGTAACAACAAGGAGCCAAGGGTTGGCTAAAGAAAACATTCTCGTGCTCCCAAAGATTAAAATACTTCAAAGGAATGTTAAGAAGTTTCAGACTCCAGAATTTACCATCACCAGTTAAGATCCTAGACAGACTAACGTGTTCGCCAAGCCCAATGAAGAAAAAATATATAATGGTAAACCAAACCCCACCGAACCCAAGATGGAATACGACATTGTGGAAGATATAAAGAAGGTAAGGGTGAATATCTCATTATTTGAAATGTGCAAGGTGCTGCAGCAGAAAGAAAATATTTTGAAAGCACTTGAAGCATCAGAGGAGGGGCTTCCCACCGACAAACAACCCAAGGAAGAAGAAGAAATTAGGGAAGCAAGCGTAGGAGGTAAGCCTAAGAGCAAGAATCCACTGTTTCTCCTCACTTTTGAAATTTTTAACCACAACGTGCATAATTGCTTGGTAGACTCCGGGGCATCGGTCAACGTTATGCCACTGTCGGTCTGCAAAAGGATAAATGGGTAGCCTAAACAATCCACTTGGAGGGTTGTTCAGTTGGATAGAACGAATGTGAAGGTGATTGGGGAAATGGAGGATGTTCTAGTCCGCTTATATTCGAATGATAAGGTATGTCAAGTTATTGACATTGTGGTGGCTGACATACCAGACGCTTATGGGCTTGTTCTGAGCAGGGACTGGTTGACAAAGCTAAACGGATATTTTTCCTCAGACTGGTCATATCTGTGGCTGCCATATAAAGGATGCCCAAATCAAATCAAAATTTTGAGGGAGCCCCATATGAAATACAATGTTACTCAGTTTGAGGAAAAAAACGAACCAGTGGATTCTGTTTCAGGAAATTACTTTATTGAGTTAGAACCAGAAAATTACCAAGCAGAAGAAGCCAGAGACACATCAGACGCTCAACCTGATCTCCTTTGGTTTTCACAGGCTGATGAAATCGATTGTAAAATAGTAAACTTAGCAGTAGAAGTAGATTCACGTACAGTAGTTAGCGATTTCTAGACACTCTTTTTTGATGGATCTAAAACGTTAGAAGGGTCAGGAGCCGGTTGTGTCCTGATGGACCCTGAGAAGAACAAACATTTTCTTTCATGTAGGTTAGAGTTTGAATGTACAAATAACACAGCTGAATATGAAGCATTGGTCCAAGGTTTAAGGAAAGCAATTGAATTAAAGGCAAATAATCTAAAAGTGTTTGGAGATTCTGAAATAATTGTAAAACAAATTCGGAATCAAGTACATTGCATTTCTCCTCACTTAAAAGCTTATCAAAATGAGGTATGTGATTTACTCAAATGTTTTAACACATTTAATATTGTATCAATTCCAAGACTTAAGAATGCGGCAGCTGACTTGTTGGCCACATCAGCTGCTAGGCTTGTGCCCTCTAATAATCGGTGCTCTGTTGAATTAATTTTCAGGCCCTCAGTCCCGGATATGATTACCAACCTACGAGTGTTCGATGACGATCAACAGATTATAGAATGCCTAACGAATGACGAGGCATTTAAAGGGGCGATTATTGATGATGAAGAACATCAGGCCAAGCTGAAATTTGATAATTTCATCCCTAAAGGAGTCAGAACCTTAGAATGGATGTTTGATTTAAATGAAAAATTTAGAAGACCAGCAAACGTGAAGACTCATAGCTCATCTCTACAGTTCGAATTGATCAATTTGGGGACTGAGACAAAGCCTAAATATGTGAATCTTGGAAAATGTTGTTCACCAGTGGAAAGAAATAAGTTCATCGGTCTTTTTAACCAATATAAATATGTTTTTGCCTGGACATATGACACCAGTATCATCCAGCATGTTACCCCCATCAAATCTGGAGTCAAACCTTATCAGCAGCCTTTAAGGAAAATGCACCCAAAATTGGAACCTCTAATCCAGAGTGAAGTTAAGAAGTTATTGGATGCTAGAATCATTTTTAAGGTTAGACACTCAGAATGGGTCTCAAATCTGGTACCAGTGAGGAAGAAATATGGAGAAATCAGGTTATGTGTAGATTTCATAAGCTTAAATCGTGCTTCAGATAAAGACAATTATCCTGTTCCACCCATGGAGCAACTACTAAAAATGGTTTCAAGTTCTAAACTATTCTCTTTATTACACGGATTTTTAGGCTACAATCAAGTATTGGTAGCCAAAGAAGACAGATTGAAAACAACATTCAGGACCAGGTGGGGAACTTTCGCTTACAGAAGAATGCCCTTTGGGCTTATAAACACTGGAGCTACATTCCAAAGGGCTATGGACATAGATTTCCGTGGTTTGATTGGCTGCAGTGCTATAGTATACCTCAATGACATCACGATATTCTCAAAGAGGAGAGAAGAACACATGTTTCGTCTAAAGTAGATTTTTGAACGCTGCCAAAAATATGGTATCTCACTCAACCTCAAGAAGTGCGTATTCGTTGTTACGAAGGGTAAGTTTCTGGGTCACGTGGTTTCAAAGAAGGGAATCTCCATAGACCCAGAAAGGATCAAATCCATTGAACAGATTCCCTTGCCCCATAATAAAAAGGGCATGCAATCATTTATGGGGACAATAAAATTCATTCGAAGGTTTGTGCCAGATTTCGCTCAAATTGTTAAACCTTTGCAGCAAATGGTAAAGCAAAGTGTACAATTCAAGTGGAATGAGGTTGAGAAGAACGCATTCAGCAAGATTAAAACCGCTGTTGCACACACACCTTCCCTCAAAAGACTAGATTTCGATAAATATTTTATTTTGTACACTTTCACATCTGATGATTCGCTAGCAGATGTACTTACTCAGAAGGAAGATGGGGGAGATGAATTCCCCATATATTTTATGAGCACTGGTCTGCAAGGGGCCAAATTGAATTACCCGGCTATAGATAAACAAGCTTACGCAGTGTTCAAAGCAGTGAAACAATTCAGGCCCTACATACTAAAAAACCGAACCAAGGTAATCGTCCCACACCCAGCTGTGAGGTCTCTTTTTGTACAGAAGGAGTTAGGAGAAAGAAGGGGTAATTGGGTAAAAACTCTCTAGGAATATGACCTCGAATTCAAGCCAGATTCTATAGTTAAAGGGAAGGGGTTGTGCAGACTAGTGACCAAAAATAGAAACAATGAAGAACATGCCTGGTGTTAAGTCAGTAAATTTTTCTCCATTTTTGGTTTATTTTCCCCAGTTTTGGTTTGTTTTTCAATCTAACTCAGTTAATTTTTTTTGGTTTTAAGTTTTAGTTTTGGTCTCCTTAGAAACTCTATGGGTGATTGAATAGGTTTTGAGCCCAATCTTTTAGGTTTTATTTGATTTTTGATGATTTTTTATATTTTAAAAGGGGTTAAAGAAGGTCATATTCTCAAAGTTGATTCATTAATGTGTTTAGAGAGTAGTTAGACTTGTTTCTTAAACCAAGCAGCTTTTAAAACCTCCGACAAATTAGCTGAAAGTTGCAAAACAGCGAAAATTTGGCCTAGCAACTATTCTTGTAGCGCTGGAGGAAAATTTAACAAAGGGCGCGCTACAAGAATATTGCGGCCCTTTGTTTTTCCGATTTTTATGCAGATTTTCATCATGATTTTTATCTGGAAGTGACTGATCGTATTGTGTGAGTGTTTTGACACGTGTTTACTGTAGTTTAGACACGATTTTAGTTGGTTATCAGTCACGAAGCAGAGCAGGTTCATCATTACATATTATGCGGAATCAGTTTGACAAAATCAGCAAATCTCGGCTAAAGCTTGCAAAATTCTCTTTCTATACGCATTATTATTGGAGAGGAGTGCTCGTAATGCATATCAAAACGCTAAAGATGTGGATTGTGTTCCTGTGAAGAGAAGACAATGTTTTTAACGCCAGCAGGAAATTAGGGCTTCTTAATTCACGCACCTGCAGTTAAGGATATGATATGAAGACACCTGTATGCATGAGGAGAGACTGTTGATACCCCAAAACGAAGATTTAAGCCACGACAGTTGAGTAATTGACTGGTATTCTTATATAAACCCTTATAACTGAAAAATTTGGGTTTTTCTCGCTGCACGATTATCTGGAGAAATTGGTTGCTGGAGATGATAGAATAGGTCATAAAATAAACTCTTCACCACAGAAATAGCTATCTGAAGCTATTGTGAGGAATTTACATGAACAGAGCAGCAAAGAATTCTTAAGATAAAAGTATTCAGCCTGGGAAATTTTAATGACAGTTTAAAGGAAGATTGTTTATCATTTGCTCTCCAATACATTTGAAAACTCTGACAGTTTTCCATTACACTGAATAGTCTGGACATTGCAGAGCTGTCTTCTATGATTTGAATCAGTTTTTACAGGAGGAGGAGTTCAGGTTTGAAGACATATCATACTGCTTGTCTCCTTAACCCTAAAACGAGGAGTTTGAGTAGCTCATGGTCTAAAGCAGTTTGATATTAGGTTTGATGGTACATTTTGAAGAATGAGCTGTGTTATGGTGCTCTTATGACTGTTATATTCATGAACTGATCTACTCACAGTATACCTATATTCAAACCTGGTTGTATGGTTGAAGACAAGGGAACATTGACATTGCAAGCCTATTCAGGAGTACATAACAGATTGTGGATGAATTCAAAGAGCAGAAAAACCAGTCTGTAAAACCTATTGGAAACCTAAAACCAGACTGTTTTTGTTTCCTGAAAAAAGAATATGGGGAAAAGTGGCAAAAGTGGTAAGGTCAACAGGGCTGATCCCACTGACCTAACCTGGATCCAGAAGCTTCCTGACTGTGCAGAACTGTTTCAGCAAGCAGGTTGGTTGAAGTTTTTCAAGAAGATAGATGGTTTCAATG
>LPNX010785668.1:506952-522657 GCA_001517045.1 Pseudotsuga menziesii
GGCATATACTCTTGGAGATCATGAATTGGATGAAGAGGATCAAGCTATTCTCAAGCAAGTAGGATATTTAGAAGAATCAATTGTTCATGTTGATTTTTCAGATCTTTTAATGCAGGATGACAATATATCAGAGATCCCAAATTTTGATGAAGAGGATGTACAGGAAAGTATTCAGAGATACAGGAAACACATGAAGCACCTGCAAGAAACTAATGATGGATTATTCAAAATTAATAAAGGGCTCGTAGAGGAGTTGCAGGATATGCATAAACATTTTTTGGAGCTGTCAGAAGTTTCCAAGGAAGTCCTTAGCAGGAAAAGAGTTGCTGATAGGTACTGTGCAAAGCTGGAGAAGACTGTTGATCATTTACAACAAGAAAATGAAGACTTGCAGAAAAGGATAATTGATATGGAGAAGAAGGATAAAAGAGCTAAGAAAAGGTCTTGAGCCCTAGATGGAATATCACTTCTTGTTGAGGGAGCTAAGAAGATATGAAACTATTTTTAGTTAGTGGTTATTTTTGATAAACACTTTTTGTTAAGCATTTGCTATTTTTAGCAATCATGTAATTTTGTAAAAGTCACTTTTTACTTTACCTACTTAGTGACTCGATGGAGGTAGTTAGGAGGTGAAACCTAACTGATTTTGGGAGAACTTTCTTATTTAAATGAGTTAGCAAGACATTGATAGGGTTCTGGATTTTGGGAGCATCAGGAGGTCTGCTAGCTGCTTGTACTTTCAGACTTGTTCAGAGAACTGGTACTGTAACTCTCATATGCATTTACTGATGAAATAATGTGATATATGACTCTTTCCCCCACATTTTGTCTATGTTGGCTTTGTTATTGAGCATGTTTTGCTTCTTAAATGGTAATTTCATTGCTAGTTGATGTCTTTTTCTGGTAATGCTTATCTTTTAATGTATGAACCACAGCATAGTCTCTTTGTTGGATTTTTGTGATATGTTGGGCATCTTTATTAGTCTATGTTTATGATTTAGTTGTTGCTTTTCTTTTGAATGTATTCCCTGCATGTTCTTGAAGCTTACAACCAAAAACACATAAACAAAAACCTAAACCCTAGTTTGAATTGAGTTTTTTACTCTTGAGATTGTGTTGGCTTGTTCCCCTAGCCTTAGGAACAATTTCTGGCACAAACATCTTTGGCGCCGTTGCCGGGGACGAAACTGAAGCAAATCTTCCCTGGGATACTTATCATTTTTCCTGGTTTGAGAGGTGGACTCGAACCAGCATCTTTAAAGGCTATTTTCACCAAGTTTGGACACACTGGCTTCTAGAAGTATTGGAACCAGGAGCAGACCTACATCTCCCTTGCTACGGGGTGTGACAGACCCTGAAAAGATTATAAAAACAGCAAGAAAGCTCAGAAGGTCCCAATATTTTCTAGCTTCTTGTGATCCTCACCAGTTGGGTGATTCATTAGACCCAGCTGAAAACTCACCTTGGTTAAAACCTATCATTCCTGAAAATACTTTTCAAGTTTTTACCAATCCAGAAACCTTTTTGAAAGCTAAGACTACTTCTCCTGGAAAAATCCCACTCTTTCAGCTGAAAATAGGAAAGAATCCATTCCAAGCAAGTACCAGTCAAGTTTCTTCCTCTTCAAAACCTCAATCTAAACCTCAGTCCACAATGGCAGGCCAAAATCCACCTATGGATATGATGGACAGAATGATAGCTGCTAGGTATGCACCATTAGCATTACCCCAGCCTTTACATGCCTTTCCTGTTCATGATTATCAGAAGTATATGCCTAGATTCAATGGACAAGGTGAAACAACTGCAGAAGAACATTGGGAGGCTTTCCTGAGTTATGCAGACAATCAGAACATTGAAATTAAAGATGTGTGGATGAGAGTATTTGTGCAGAGCTTAGATGGGGATGTGAGAAAATGGTTTAGGGAGTTTCCTGCCAACTCCATTACAATCATTGAAGAACTCCGTGACCTTTTCTTGAGGCAGTGGGGAGACACCAAGGACCACACTTATTATATCACTGAGTTTGGTGCTCTTAGAAGAAAGAAGGATGAAACTGTTGCTGATTTCTCAAAAAGATTTAATAAGATGTATAGTAGGATTCCAGCAGAGATCAAACCTACTGAAACATCAGCCAAACTGACTTATGCAAATGCATTTGACCATGAATTTTCATTATTACTCAGAGAAAGAAGAGCTGTCTCTTTGATGAACATGCAAGATGCAGCATTGGAGGTGGATTCAAACTTACTGGCTTCAAATAAACTTAAAAAAGAAACACCTCAACAGTTATATGAAAGAAAAGGGAAGAAGGAGGCTGTTTCAACAAGTGCTGCACCTCAGTTTGCTGAAGCCAAAATAGATGAAATGGCTAAACTTGTGAAGGTTCTCACTGCCAAGATGAACAAACTAGAACTAGAAAAGAATTCTGCCAAGCCCGCTCCAGAGGCTCAGAGGAATCCAAATAATCAAAATCAATTCAGGAGGCAGTTTGCTCCTAGATTCATGCCAAGGGAGCGAAGAAATAATGGCATTCAGCAGGAAAGGAGAGAGAATGAAGAGCAGAGAGTGCCCCCACCTTTTCAAAATAATGTAGCTGATGAAGAGGAGGTTGATGAACAGCTCCTCTTTGAGGAGACTGAAACTGACCAAGACATGAATCACTTTGGAGATGGTTTATCCACAGGTTTTGTAACAGAAGAAGATTTTTTGAATTCTGAATTTTATGATGCTGATTTGTATGAAGTTGAAGATGATTTAGAATTTGAAAAAACTGCTGTAAATGCTGCTGCTAATCAGAATGGAATTAAAAAGACCATTAATATCAGATCTGGTCCGAAACAAGTAGTCCAAGCTCCCAAAAAGAAAGCTGTTCTACCTGCTGCAAATGTTCCAGCTGCAAATGTTCCTGATAAACAAGTTGCTGGTCCTGTCATAGAGAAGAAGCAGCCTGCAGAAAAGTCCAAGAAAAATGCTGAAATTGAAGAGGTAAACAGGTTAGCTCAGAATTTCAATTTGGAAACTGAATTAGGGAAATTGAAAATTCCTATCCCATTGATTGAACTTATAAAGAATCCATCTTATAAACAAACAGTCTTAAAAGTTATGAATTCTGCTAGTAGTCAGCCTGCTGCCAGTGGTCAGCCTGTTTCAGATACTGTCAATTTGCAAGAAGAAAGCCCAAAAATATTTATTGGTTCTGCCCTAGATGAGAAAACAAAAAATGAAGCTGGTGCTTCTCCTCCCTTCTATGTTACCTTAACTATCCATGACCAGATGATCCACAATTGCCTATTAAACTCCGGAGCATCCCATAACTTAATGCCCAAAGCTGTGATGGAAGCCCTTGGCCTCAGTATCACCAAACCTTACCATGACTTATATGCCTTTGACTCCCGAGCTGTCAAGTGTCTAGGGGTAATTAAAGACATGGTTGTTAACCTTACTCAGCTGCCCATGAAGAGTGTCATAATGGATGTTGTTGTAGCAGACATCACACCCAAGTTCGGTATGCTTCTTTCAAGATCCTGGGCAAAGAAGGTTGGAGGAACCTTACAGATGGATCTCTCATATGCCACCATTCCTGTTTTTGGTGGAGAAAATAGGAGACTTTACAGAGAACTACAATTTGCCTACATTGTCACAGATGATAAAAACCCCACTAATCATCCATTGTACTCAGTTGACAAAGATCTAGGGACTTGTATGTTGAATTTCAGTGATGAAGATGATTCTGTTGGTCTTTTACAAGTTGAAAAAGAAAAACCAGTGAAACATTGCAGAGAAGAAGAAGATCATCTATGGGAATTGTATTTTGATGGATCCTCATGCAAAGAGGGTGCTGGAGCTGGGGTTTTGCTCATTTCTCCTGACGGTGAAACAATCAAACTCATGTATAAGCTAGAATTTGTTACCACTAACAACACTGCTGAGTATGAAGCTCTGATATTAGGACTGAAAGCTACTAAAGACTTAGGCATTCAGCAAATCACTGCATATGGCGACTCCGAGTTGGTTGTTCGACAGGTGAAGAACAACTATCAAGTAAAGCAGGATTTGTTGAAGGTCTACAGGAATGAGGTATGGGATATGCTTGACAATTATTTCATAGCATTTAATATCACTCATATTCCAAGAAATCACAATGAGACTGCAGACTCTTTAGCTTTGGCTGCCTCATACTTCAAAATTCCTAAAACTACTCAGTTAAGGTATCCTATAGAGGTAAGGTACAGACCATGTGTCCCTGAGAATGTGAAACACTGGAGGGTTTTCGAAGATGATATTGAAATCAAGAAATTTCTTGAGCTTACAGATGAGTTTTCTAATGCTCAAATTGATCAGGATGAAGGAGAAGAACAAGATGATGAGTCTGCTGAAAGTGAGTCTGCTGAAAATGTTTTTGCTGAAAATGAGTTTCTGGAAGGTAAGATTGCAGGTCATAAGATCATTGAGTTGAAGAGTAATTTTATCCCTAAAGGTTTAGTGCCTTTAGAAAGAATTTTTACCAAGGATGACACCCCTTCAAAGCTAGTGGTTCGATCCTCAGAAGACAATGTAGTGGACTGCAATATTGGTACTGTAGAAAGCCCAAGAATGGTAAAAATTTCTAAATCTCTGACAGCTGAGCAAAGGAGCAGATATATTAAGCTTTTGAAAGAGTATGTGGATGTATTTGCATGGTCCTATGAAGAATTAAAAACCTATGATACAGCAATTATTTAGCATAAGGTTCCCTTGAAGCCCAATGTCAAGCCTTTCCGACAGAAATTGAGAAGGATAAACCCAGCCTTATTCCCTGTGATTGAAAAAGAGATTAAAAAGTTACTGGATGCCAAGATAATAGTGCCTCTCAGGTACTCTTCCTGGGTTGCAAATCTTGTACCTGTCAGGAAAAAGAATGGGGAGATTAGATTGTGTGTTGATTTCAGGAATCTTAACAGATCTTCATTAAAAGACAATTATCCTTTGCCAAAGATTGAACAGGTCTTACAGCAGGTTGTGGGGGCACAGAGGATTTCCATGGTCAATGGATTTTCAGGGTACAATCAGGTTTCCATGCACCCTGATGACAGAGAAAAGACAGCATTTACCACCCCTTGGGGAACCTTCATGTATGACAAGATGCCCTTCGGTCTGATGAATGCTGGAGCAACCTTTCAGAGGGCAATGGACATTGCATTTGCAGGTGAGAAAGATAAGTTTGTTTTCATTTATTTAGATGACATCATTGTGTTCTCACAGTCTGATGATGAACACTTAAAACATCTGAGGAAAACTTTTCAGAAATGCAGAAAATTTGGACTGTCTTTAAACCCCAAGAAATCTCATTTTGTTGTGCAAGAGGGCAGACTGTTGGGTCACTTGGTGTCTGCTGATGGCATTAGAATTGAACCTGAGAGAGTCAAAGCAATATTAAAGATTAGTTTGCCCAGGAGCAAAAAAGATGTGCAATCATTTATTGGCAAGATAAATTTTCTGCGGTGGTTTATTCCTAATTTTGCTGAGACCATCAAACAAATCACAGCAATGTTAAAGAAGGACCAAGAGGTTAAATGGACTGTTGAAGCAAAGGCAGCTTTAAAAAAAATAAAGGTGGCTCTGACTGAAGCACCTGTTCTGGTAAGTCCTGATTTTACCAAGGAGTTCCTTACTTTTTATTTTGCTTCAGCAGATACAATTGCAGCTGTCTTACTTCAGAAAAACAAGGAAGGACTAGAGCAGCCCATTGCCTTTTTCAGTAAGACTCTTAGGGATTCTGAACTGAATTACAGCATTCTGGAAAAACAAGCCTATGCTCTGGTGAAAGCTCTGAATTTTTTTAGAATTTATATTCTTCATTCAAAGGTGATTTCATTTGTTCCAAATGCAGCAGTGAAATATGTTCTGACACAGCCTGACAGTGAAGGAAAGAGGGGAAAGTGGATTGCTAAGATTATGGAATATGAGGTGGAAATCAGACCTACAAAGCTGGTCAAAGGACAAGGATTGGCCAAACTGCTGGCTGACTCAAATTGTCAAGCACTAGGATTACATGTTATGGCAGAAGAATCAGTACCTGAAGGAAAGCAAGCAATGTTGGAGAAAGAAAGGATCATGGACTCTTATTCATCTTCAGATTGGTATGCTGATATTGTTTATTTCCTGTTATTTTTGCAATGCCCAGAACACTTAGATAGGAAGGCTACAAGATCTCTGAAACTGAAAGCTACTAAATATTGTTTGCTGGAAGATCAATTGTTTTGGAAAGACCCAGGAGGTATCTTGTTAAGGTGCTTGGATCAAGCTGAAATAGGGGAAGTAATTTCAGAATCTCATGAAGGAGCTTGTGGAGGGCATAAATATTGGAAAACCACAGCTTACAAAATTTTGAGAGATGGATACTATTGTCCCTCCCTCTTCTCAGATGTTTACCAGCAGGTAAGAACTTGCATACCCTGTCAAAAGTTTGCAGGTAAACAGAAATTATTATCCTTGCCATTGAAGCCTATTGCAGTTAATGCCCCTTTTTAGCAATGGGGTCTGGATTTTATTGGAGAGATAAATCCAGCATCTTTTGGACAGCATCATTGGATTCTGACAGCCACATATTTCTTCACAAAGTGGGTAGAAGCCATTCCTACAAGGAATGCTACAGATAAGGTGATTATGGAGTTCATTGAAGACAATATCCTGAGTAGATTTGGCTGTCCACACAGATTAATAACTGATAATGCCAAAGCATTCAAATCCAAGGCAATGGTGGCTTTCTGTGAGAAAAATGGCATTATTTTGAAACATTCAAATCCCTATTATCCTCAGGGAAATGGCCAGGCTGAATCATCTAACAAGAATGTCATTCAAAGCATCAAGAAATTGCTAAAACATAACAAAAGGTCTTGGGATTAAATGCTGAAATATGCATTGTGGGCAGACAGGATTACAGTAAAGCAGGCTATTGGTACTTCTCCTTTTCAGCTAGTATATGGCACAGAGGCAGTGTTCCCCATTCAGTTGGGGATTCCAGTGATGAAATTCCTTCAAAACTCTCAAGAGGAACCAGATGACATGCAAAGGAGGATCTTTGAGATGATAGAGTTGCAGCAGCATAGAGAGAAGGTGGACAAAGAAGATCAGCTATACAGAGCTAAGGTAAAAAACAGGTTTGACAAAAGAGTTAAAGAGCATACTTTTTCAGAAGGTGAGTTGGTTTTAAGATGGGATGCAAGAAAGGAACAGAAAGGTAAGCATGGAAAATTTGATAATCTTTGGTTTGGCCCCTTTCTGATATCAAAATTTTTGGAAAATAATACATTCATCTTGCAGTCCTTGGAAGGTGAGGAATTGCTTAGCCCTGTTAATGGGCGATTCCTCAAGCATTTTTACAGTTTATGAGATCATTTTCACTCTTCATTCTATATACCAGTGTGAGTGAGGTTGAATAAAGACTCCATAGCCCAATGGAAGTTTTCAGATAGGTGAATAAAGGAAAAAAGGCACTGGTCTACATGTTCTTGAAGCCTCACAGGGAGGACTTCATCCCGCAGCTGGAGCCAGATGTTAAGTCAGTAAATTTTTCTCCATTTTTGGTTTATTTTCCCCAGTTTTGGTTTGTTTTTCAATCTATCTCAGTTAAATTTTTTTGGTTTTAAGTTTTAGTTTTGGTCTCCTTAGAAACTCTATGGGTGATTGAATAGGTTTTGAGCCAAATCTTTTAGGTTTTATTTGATTTTTGATGATTTTTTATATTTTAAAAGGGGTTAAAGAAGGTCACATTCTCAAAGTTGATTCATTAATGTGTTTACAGAGCAGTTAGACTTGTTTCTTAAACCAAGCAGCTTTTAAAACCTCCGACAAATTAGCTGAAAGTTGCAAAGCAACGAAAATTTGGCCTAGCAACTATTCTTGTAGCGCTGGAGGAAAATTTAACAAAGGGCGCGCTACAAGAATATCGCGGCCCTTTGTTTTTCCAATTTTTATGCAGATTTTCATCATGATTTTTATTTGGAAGTGACTGTTCGTATTGTGTGAGTGTTTTGACATGTGTTTACTGCAGTTTAGACATGATTTTAGTTGGTTATCAGTCACGAAGCAGAGCAGGTTCATCATTGCATATTATGCGGAATCAGTTTGACAAAATCAACAAATCTCGGCTAAATCTTGCAAAATTCTCTTTCTATACGCATTATTATCGGAGAGGAGTGCTTGTAATGCATATCAAAACGCTAAAGATGTGGATTGTGTTCCTGTGAAGAGAAGACATTGTTTTTAACGCCAGCAGGAAATTAGGGCTTCTTAATTCACGCACCTGCAGTTAAGGATATGATATGAAGACACCTGTATGCATGAGGAGAGACTGTTGATACCCCAAAACGAAGCTTTAAGCCATGACAGTTGAGTAATTGACAGGTATTTTGATATAAACCCTTATAACTGAAAAATTTGGGTTTTTCTCACTGCACGATTATCTGGAGAAATTGGTTGCTGGAGATGATAGAATAGGTCATAAAATAAACTCTTCACCACAGAAATAGCTATCTGAAGCTATTGTGAGGAATTTACATGAACAGAGCAGCAAAGAATTCTTAAGATAAAAGTATTCAGCCTGGGAAATTTTAATGACAGTTTAAACGAAGATTGTTTATCATTTGCTCTCCAATACATTTGAAAACTCTGACAGTTTTCCATTACACTGAATAGTCTGGACATTGCAGAGCTGTCTTCTATGATTTGAATCAGTTTTTATAGGAGGAGGAGTTCAGGTTTGAAGACATATCATACTGCTTGTCTCCTTAACCCTAAAACGAGGAGTTTGAGTAGCTCATGGTCTAAAGCAGTTTGATATTAGGTTTGATGGTACATTTTGAAGAATGAGCTGTGTTATGGTGCTCTTATGACTGTTATATTCATGAACTGATCTACTCACAGTATACCTATATTCAAACCTGGTTGTATGGTTGAAGACAAGGGAACATTGACATTGCAAGCCTATTCAGGAGTACATAACAGATTGTGGATGAATTCAAAGAGCAGAAAAACCAGTTTGTAAAACCTATTGGAAACCTAAAACCAGACTGTTTTTGTTTCCTGAAAAAAGAATATGGGGAAAAGTGGCAAAAGTAGTAAGGTCAACAGGGCTGAGCCCACTGACCTAACCTGGATCCAGAAGCTTCCTGACTGTGCAGAATTGTTTCAGCAAGTAGGTTGGTTGAAGTTTTTCAAGAAGATAGATGGTTTCAATGCTCAGGTGTCCTACAAGTTTGCTAAGGGACTCAAAGATGATATGATCATGATGCATGCTTTGAAATTCAAACTGACTGTGGAGCTTATAGCAGAAGCTACTGAGATCAGCAATGAGGGGGAGCATTGGTTTAAAAAATTGCCTTTTGAGTTTGAACCCCAAAGATACCTATTGCCTAATGTGATTCCTGACTGGAACAAGGGTATCCTCATTCAAAATTTCAGGAAGGAGTGGATTGAGCCCATAAGGATACTTCAAAGTTATGTGACCTGTGAAGGAAGATATTCATTTGTCTTTAAATATCATTTCAGGTTCCTGCAACACATAGTAGGAGTTTCTAAAATGAACTTGCCCTTCTTTTTCTTAAAAATCCTGCAGAAGATGTCAAGCAAGATAAAGCAAAATGAGGATCACACCTCCCAGTCACTTTTTCACCATGGTCTCATCAAACTCATCGTCACTACAGTGTTGCAGCATGAGGGAAGGACTTGGGATTTCTTTTTGTTTTGGTCAGATGTTCATCCTCAAAAAGAAGATCAGCAGCCTAAAAGGCAGACTGATAAGGGGAAGGTAATGATCAAAAAGTTGGGTCACTCAGTCAAATCTACGAGTAAAGATGAGGTTAAAGCCAAGAAGGTGACAGAGCAGGTAGCAAAACAAGTAAAGGATGACAGTCAGCTCAAAGTGGCTTCAGATTCCATGAGAAACAAGTACTCATTGTTTGCAGGTGAAGAAGTGCAGCCTTGTTTGAAATTACCACCAGTAGCACATTCTGAACAAGCTAGGACTATTGATAAAGAGAGAGCTGCTACTCCTGAAGAGGAATTACAAACTAAACAAAGGGGCCCTCTTACCATATTATCTGAAGATGAAGGTTATTTATTGGAGGATGAACATCAGATTGTTGAGACAGAGCCAAGTACAGAAGCACGTGGAGACTTTCCTACCTCAAGGGTAAAATCAGCCAAATCTAAGAAAAAGAAAAGGAAGAAGGTAGCTTCATACAAAAGGTCATACAAAAGGCCTCAAACCAGACCTACTAACAAGCTGAGATGGAACATGAAAAAGCTACTTAACCCCAAACTAGAGTCCAGACAGGAAGCTGTGGTGATTAGTTCTTCCTCTAGTGAAAAAACAGAAATGGTTAAAAAGAGCAGTAAAGGTAAGGGAAAGAGAACTGTCAATCCTTCCTCCTCTTCCCAACCTGCAGAGACAAAAAGATCACAGTTAGTAGGAGAAATTGAATAGCCTAGGTCTGAATTATTTGAAATAATTGCTGAAATTAAAGATAGACTTACCAAGCAGCAGGAAGAAGATAAAGCAAAGGCAAATACTCTTGGAGATCATGAATTGGATGAAGAGGATCAAGCTATTCTCAAGCAAGCAGGATATTTAGAAGAATCAATTGTTCATGTTGATTTTTCATATCTTTTAATGCAGGATGACAATATATCAGAGATCCCAAATTTTGATGAAGAGGATGTACAGGAAAGTATTCAGAGATACAGGAAACACATGAAGCACCTGCAAGAAACTAATGATGGATTATTCAAAATTAATAAAGGGCTCGTAGAGGAGTTGCAGGATATGCATAAACATTTTTTGGAGCTGTCAGAAGTTTCCAAGGAAGTCCTTAGCAGGAAAAGAGTTGCTGACATGTACTGTGCAAAGCTGGAGAAGACTGTTGATCATTTACAATAGGAAAATGAAGACTTGCAGAAAAGGATAATTGATATGGAGAAGAAGGATAAAACAGCTAAGAAAAGGTCTCGAGCCCTAGATGGAATATCACTTCTTGTTGAGGCAGCTAAGAAGATATCAAACTATTTTTAGTTAGTGGTTATTTTTTATAAACACTTTTTGTTAAGCATTTGCTATTTTTAGCAATAATGTAATTTTTTAAAAGTCACTTTTTACTTTACCTATTTAGTGACTCGATGGAGGTAGTTAGGAGGTGAAACCTAACTGATTTTGGGAGAACTTTCTCATTTAAATGAGTTAGCAAGACATTGTTAGGGTTCTGGATTTTGGGAGCATCAGGAGGTCTGCTAGCTGCTTGTACTTTCAGACTTGTTCAGAGAACTGGTACTGTAACTCTCATATGCATTTACTGATGAAATAATGTGATATATGACTCTTTCCCCCACATTTTGTCTATGTTGGATTTGTTATTGAGCATGTTTTGCTTCTTAAATGGTAATTTCATTACTAGTTGATGTCTTTTTCTGGTAATGCTTATCTTTTAATATATGAACCACAGCATAGTCTCTTTGTTGGATTTTTGTGATATGTTGGGCATCTTTATCAGTCTATGTTTATGATTTAGTTGTTGCTTTTCTTTTGAATGTATTCCTTGCATGTTCTTGAAGCTTACAACCAAAAATACATAAAGAAAAACCTAAACCCTAGTTTGAATTGAGTTTTTTACTCTTGAGATTGTGTTGGCTTGTTCCCCTAGCCTTAGGAACAATTTCTGGCACAAACACCTGGGAAGACGAGGCTGAATTACATTTGATGGATGTATGTCCTCTTTTCATAGCTCCAGAATCTTTGTATCGAGACCTTGTACATTACCTTCAGACAGGATCGTTGCTAGAACACTGGAATTCTAAGCAAAGAAGAGCATTGCGTCTTAAATCAGCCTCATATCAAATTATTGAAGGAATATTATTCAGAAAAAATTACGACGGAGTTCTTCTTAGATGCTTAGAGAAAGAAGATGTGAAGAAGGTAATGTCAGAATTGCATGATGGGCCTGCTAGGGGACATTTTTCTGGAGATACTACAGCTCATAAAATTCATAGAGCCGAATACTATTGGCCCACACTATTCAAAGATGCACATGCCCATGTTAGAAAGTGTGACATTTGTCAAAGATGTAGTGGAAGACAAGCTAAAGCAGCAGGACCATTGCAACCTGTGATGATAACAGAGCCTTTTGAGTAATGGGGGTTAGATATCATTGGGGAGATAAAGCTGAATTCTTCCCTGCAACACAAGTATATTCTGACAGCAACTGACTACTTCACTTGCTGGGTCGAAGCCATCTTGTTGCGCAAAATAAATGAGAATGCGGTCATAGACTTCTTGCAAGACCATATTATGACCAGGTTTGGAGTTCCAATCTCTTTAGTTTTTTATAATGCTAGTTACTTTTCCTCAATAAGATTAACTAATTTTGCTCATGAGAAAGGGATTAAATTGCATTACTCTACTAATTACTATCCACAGGGAAATGGCTTAGCTGAATCTACAAACAAAAACCTAATTAGGATTTTAAAAAAGACAATGATAGAAAATCAGAGGAGTTGGCACTCAGCTTTACCAAACACCCTTTGGGCTAATAGAGTCACCCCCAAGTCTTCGATAGGAGTGTCTCCATATACCCTTGTGTATGGTAAAGAGGCCATTCTACCCCCCAATATCATGATACCCTCTTCCATTATAGCTCAAGAATCTAGAGGATCGGATAATGAAGTCTTGCAAATGAGGATATATAATCTCCTAAAGGTAGAAGAGTCTCGATCTAAAGCCAGAGAATGCTTTAAACAACAACAAGAGGTAGTAAAGAGATGGTTTGATAAACACAAGGCTGGAACAATAGATTTTGAGGTGGGAGATTTGGTTCTCAAGTGGGACCACCCCCATGATGAGAAGGGAAAACACACTAAATTTCAGCAGTTGTGGGTAGGTCCTTTCCAGATTGCGGCAAAGCTTGGCTCCTCAACCTATAAGTTGCAAGATTTACAAGGGTGGGAAGAGAAATTACCAGTAAATGGTTTAGTTCTCAAACCTTGTTTTTCCTAAGTCTATTTGTGTTCTTCTATATTGTATATAAATAATCTGGCTTGACCATTTTCTTTGAATTATGTAGTTCAGTTTTGTTTTAGTTTAAATTCTATCGATTTCAATAAATGAGGCAAACCCGCGGTTGCATGGAGAACATCAAAATTTTGGAATGATTAAAGTTCTTGGGTATAAGACTGTGTATTATTGTTTATCTAAAATAATTTCTTCTATTTTAGCAATTTTCTTGAGTGGCTATGTACACATTGAAGTCCTGCTTGACCCCTGTAAAATAAGCCAGAATCGAAGGGTTTGGAATACTATTTTGAGGCTCCATCCATGTCACGTTTAAAATGTCCTAGGGAGTGACAGCAAAGTACCCATGGAAAAGAAGCAGGGTAAACATTATATTATATATAAATGATCCCATGCCAAGAATTGAATGCCAAAAGGCAGATAAGAGTCGAAAGATCCTATGAAAGCATTATATATCAAAACAAATGCTGAACCATATAAGTACCAAATCGCCGAAATTTCCTCTCCGTCCGTGAGATGAAACGTGAATACATGAACCCTTTTCCATGAACTCTTTTGTCTTGCTTTAATTTCGGACTATTTTGAGATTAACTCTTTTCCTATTTTCGAAAAGTTGCTTATGTTTGAAATTGCTGTGGGTTGCAGAATTTAGAGTCTTGTTTGCTGCCCTTTGAACTGCGTTTTCTTTTCGGAAGCCTGCTTCTCATGCTAGCCACTGTTTCAGAGGTCATTTAAACAACTTATCGGAACCATGTTTCCTTAGGGAGCCTCTATTGCGGAATTGAATGATGATCTTAACTTCTTTGTTGTCGCGTCATTTTGTTTGACTTGTTTATATTATCGAAGGCTGTAGTCTATTTATCTTTCTCCCTTGTGGCTCCCAAACAAACTAGGTACCCGCACTACTACATTTCGACCAAAAATCCGACGGCCGTCATGTTGGATTTTCGACACTTTCCTGTCGCATGTTCGACACTTTGATTTTTTTTTAAGCGTCGGAAACTTGTCGTCGGTTAGCCGACACCTAAATAACTGTCGGTTAAGCGACACCTATGAAACCGTCGCTTAAATGTAAAGCATCGCTTAAGCGACATAATATTTTCGACGATAGTAATTTTTTTTTGAGAAAATAGCCTTCAAAACCGTCGCTTAAGCGACGGAAATCAACTAAAACCGTCAGATAAGCGACATATGTGGCCATCGTTTAAGCGACGGAAATCAACTAGAAGCGTCGAATAAGCGACATATGTAGCCGTCGTTTAAGCGACGGAAATCAACTAAAACCGTCGGATAAGCGACAGTTATAAAGCGTCGCTTAACCGACGCCTGTCTGTGTTTTAAAAAAAAAATATAAAATCAACGATTCCATTCAGCACTGGCAGCAAGTGTATCTCACCAGAGAATCAGTTCAGCTTGTTTGCTATGCCAAGCCAAATTTCTCTCGTAAGTACTCGAAAACTCAGCCAAGTTTTATAACAAGGCATGCAAGTCAATTAATATCCTTATGTTTGAAGAGAAAATCAAACCATACTCGCTTCTCGCTGTCCCAAAAGCAGTTGATGCAGCAGTAGTAAGATATTAGTCTAAACATGGCTAGTAGACTATATTTATGTGACAAGCATACATGCAAGAACAAGGGATGTTCCTATATCCAGCAATATAAGGTTTGAACCAAATGAATTTCACAGATCTTGGATTAACAAGCCTACAGACTAATATCCTGAGAAATCCTGAACTTTCCAAAGCCCATGACTATCGTTTACTTTGCACCCGCCCATTGAAAAGTGGAAAGAAAGGAGCCACCCTGACCATTTTTAAAGCATTCCACACTTTCGTATGAATGGTGCTACAGTAAGCATTCTTTTGTGCTCTCTGTTTATGTAAGGTTTTGGGAAAGACATCCTTTCCACTGAATTTATGTCCACCCAATTCACCTTTATCTGGAAACTCTCCCCTTTCACTCACAAGAATGACTTTTGTTTAAGACAAAAATAATATATTTCTACTTATGTGCCACACATCTAATGCTCAAACAGATCCAAAAAATTATACCTTGATATGAACTTCTTGTGCCTCTATAATTGCAATTTATACTATATAGGAGGTTCTTCTTACCAATGAAGACATTGGGTACTGTTGATTGTCCAGTTAGTCCTTGCAGTGTATCCTGTACCTGTCTTTCTGCAGCACCTGAAAAGCAAGCAAGTGATATTCATGATAACATGGATAATAAAACTTTCTGACTTCTTTCACCAAAATATAAATGTCATTTACAATTGAAAAAGAATGACAGTTATTTAAGTAGCAGCTTCTCCAAACACACAGACATTCATCACAAATAAAATCAACTGACGCCTGTCTGTGTTTTTAAAAAAAATAAATAAAATCAACGATTCCAATCAGCACTGGCAGCAAGTGTATCTCACCAGAGAATCAGTTCAGCTTGTTTGCTATGCCAAGCCAAATTTCTCTCGTAAGTACTCAAAAACTCAGCCAAGTTTTATAACAAGGCATGCAAGCCAATTAATATCCTTATGTTTGAAGAGAAAATCAAACCATACTCACTTCTCGCTGTCCCAAAAGCAGTTGATGCAGCAGTAGTAAGATATTAGTCTAAACATGGCTAGTAGACTATATTTATGTGACAAGCATACATGCAAGAACAA
>LPNX010785668.1:527357-560153 GCA_001517045.1 Pseudotsuga menziesii
ATACAGCAAATTTTCTAATCCTGCCAACTAATGAACTAATCGCATTCCTTCCAATAGCATTCTCCAATAAAAATGCGGACAAGCATTATTTGCCTGCAACGCAAGTTATTTAAGTGATGTAGATATTTTGGGCAATTGAAATGCCCACTGGATAACCTCGAAGCAATTGCCTTTGCCTGGCACAAGTTTCCGGGTCATAGGAAAGTTGAATGTTATATACTTGAAGGACGATCCTTGTCCAAAATAAAAAAGGAAATGATAGAATCTCCAAAATTAGAAGATGGACCGGATGTCCACAGTAACAAAACACTCATGCAAATAAAATGTCTGCCCTTACAGGTTTCTTCATGCGGAAAGTCACACTTTCCATTAAAGATAGCTAAGTCATCCATGGCATGCTCGTCATTTTTCAATGCTAAAATGCTCTGTATGATTGTATCTAACAAAATTCAGCTCATTAACTATTGGTGTGGATGTATTACAAAACTGAGGTTTTGACCTTAATATCTTAAGTTCAAAGCTCGTGAGGGTTTAATGATTTTGTGATTTGGTACAAAATGGCAACGTTTCAGTTTTAGATATTCGACCGTTTTGACAGAGCAGTGTACCCATAAAAATTAGTTTTGAAGCATAAGAAAAAAGAAAAAAACTTAAATAACCAGAATCCCTACAAGAACTACAAACAAACAAGAAAAACCCTAAATATCTGGCTCCATGACACAATTTCTTCGGATTTAGTAGCAAAATCAGTGGCCTTGGATACGGTTATTGTTAAAAATAAATAAATAAATAAACCCTACCCCCTGTGAAATCATTTTAACAAATATAAGCATACCTGGCATTACGTGTCTCTGTCCTCGAAAGCATCGTATGGAGAGGGTTCCCGGTATTCTTCTTTAGTACGGGGAGAAGAATCCCATTCGTCGTAACCCTCACCGTTTCCTTCATAACTTCCGTCGTATCCCGACATCTTTAGATCCTGAAATTTCCCCTACTAACCCAATCTATATTTATTTTATCTGCCTTCGCTGAGAAAATCTTTTAAAAACTACATGTAATTGCTCGATTCCACAGAAATCGAAGTTTCTGTCACCGTAAAATTCAAAACCCTTGGCTGAGATGAATGCAGAAGCCGGCCACTTGCAAAGAAACCACCGAGTGTCAGAATTTTGAATAGAGAACGGGCGTGATCGTGGCTCTCATGGGCTTGCCGCCATGAAAATAAACAGGGAAATAATAGCTATATGTCCATTTATCTATCCAGCCGCGACTGAGTACAAACCCTAAGCCTTGACGGGAGCTTCTATTTTTTTTTACACAAAAGGTAGGACAAAAATGCCATGCTGAACCTCCTCATAAAGTTGTTACTGCTGTTGCTTCTAATGAAGGAAGCACTTGGGTAGTCGCCATTGAAAAGCATCAAGCTGCCATCTTCACAAAAACCTCAAAAAAACCTGCCCTAAAACCTTGCAAAAATTCTAAAACTGCAAAAGGATCCTATAACTTCATCGGATAGTGTCTAATTCTTCATCAATTTCACTTTTACCTAAAAACTTTAGGTGCTTGCTTAAGGGAACTCAGAACTTTGCCACGCTGCTAGCTCTGTCGGTTCCTCCTCTGCCTTACTTTCCATTGCCTTTGCTGGTGGTTCCAAACGGGGTTAACCACTTTGCTACTGCGCCCTCCATGTCTCTATGGCATGTGCTCCGCTGAAAACCTTGTTTTAGTAGGGCCGACACATAAATTCCCTCCCTATTTGGGTACTAAAATAAATTTATAATAAAAGAAATCGTTATTTTGGGAAGTTGCCGTCGCTTAAGCGACGACTAAAGTGGATGTATAATAAAAATGTATATTAAAGAAAATGGCTATTTTGGGAAGTTTCCGTCGCTTAAGCGACGCTTACCAACACGCCGTCTCTTAACTGACGGTTATGAGAGTCGCCGTTGCTTAAGCGACGCCCATGGCCACATTTTCAACAAAAAAAAATTATTTTTGTGATTTTTGGTAGGTTTAAAAAAAGAAATCCACGCGCCGTCGGATTTTTTCGTCGGATTTTGGATCGAAATGTAGTAGTGCCGCCATACAATTGTTCCACCCACCGATGCTTTGTCGGGTCTTCGTCGCTTCATCTTTTAGATCGGAGGCCGTAGTCTTTCCTACTCCACCCTTGCGGTGGTGCAACGCACTAAGTGTCTGATGTTGATGTCTTTCCGCTCGTTGACTGGGAACTCTTCTGCATAGAGTTTGAGTTTAACTCTTCCGACTCCGGTAAACTTAACGGTTTGGCGGATCCCATTGCCTGTTTGAGATCTGCTGATTTGGCTGTTGGTGAGATTACTCGACTGATGTTTTAGTGTTTTAAGCCGTCGATAAGTTTCGCTTTTCTCATTGTTTTGTGAATTTTACCCCCCCCTGTATGGGCAGCAGTGATTTTGATGCTTATTGAGATTTTCACAATGAGAGTGCCTTTCTAGGCCTTCTATAATGACTAGCCAGTTTGTTGATGAAGTTTGATTTAAAAAAGTGCGATCCTAACTAATAATAAATGTTGTTTAATTGCAGACGAACCCAAGAGATTTTTTTAGATTACCACTACGTGAAGGTGTAGCTGGGAGACAAGCAGCGGAGAGGGAGCTGGGCAGTGTTAGGTAGGGTTCGTACCGGAACCAACAGGATCTCAAGGAGGACAAACGAAAGACAAGGCAGAATCAATGGCGACAAAAGCTCAGGCCTAGAAATATCTGTTAGTTACCAAGCGGATCCCGCTTTGTTGAATACTCTAAAATGTAACGCATGAAGTAAATCATGAGTACTCACAGAAAAGAAAAAATGGGGATACTAAACGGTTTGAGGAACCCAAAGGTCACAGGGTTGGGGCAGCCCAAGCGGTTAGCTGTTTTGGTTTAAATATAGGA
Source organism: Pseudotsuga menziesii (assembly GCA_001517045.1). NCBI lineage: Eukaryota > Viridiplantae > Streptophyta > Pinopsida > Pinales > Pinaceae > Pseudotsuga > Pseudotsuga menziesii. Next base: position 530,276 of record LPNX010785668.1, read on the forward strand.
AAGTTAAAATTTACAGGGGCTTTTTCCTTGGAAAAAACTTGTGAGCTATTATTTGTAAGAGGAACTACTTCGTTTTACAATAAGAAATTACAATTTTTGCCTGTTGGAGAAGGTGCTATGTGGAATGTTTCAATGCGATAAATGAACAATGTTGAAGGGGAACTATTTCGTTTTCGAATGTGTTTCATTAATTGTGAGAGAATTCTAACTTCCTGAACCTATGTTCTTACTTGAATGTTCTCTAGTATATTCTATCATTTTTTCCACTATGAGTAATGGAAGTTAACTATTGATGAGCTGCCTTGTCATGTATACTTTATTCACGTTTGTATGTTTGGTTTTAAGAACAGCTACCTGTGATTTGCCATAACATATGAATAGTATTGCATTACTCATGAATTAATATCTAGCTCACTAGAGATAGCCTAGTTAGTATTTATTTTCTAATGGTGTGTGATTTAGATGTGGGGAAGTTAAGACAAGAGGTAAGAACCTGCGCATCACATTGTGAACGTTCCTTGCATTCTTAATCAATTTGCATGTTAGATAGGCACTTGCATATCATACTTTAAGTCAAAAAATACAAAAATATATACAGTGGATCAGGCCGCGACCGATAAAACCCTTTTATTTTTGTTACTTGACCTACGGTAGCCAGACCGCAAACCGGATGAATTCCCTACACCAAAAAATCACGGGCTGATTGGGAACGTTGACTGGGGAGAATCCCTTGGTGTTGTTGCCTACGATTTTCTAGGCCTCAACAAAACCCTAATGGTACCCTGCTTTTTGTTTACAGGGACAATGTTAGAAAACCATTCGGTCAAAGGTACGGGATAAATAAACCCATCCTTAAGAAGTTTCTCAATCTCTTCCTTAATGGCTGATACTTTTCGTGGATGAACTTATCGGAGTTTGTGATGGATTGGTTTGGCATTAGGGTAAGTCCTAATCTCATGAACAATGATGGAAGGATGTATCCATGGCATTTCTTCATATGTACAAGCGAAAATATCTCTAAATTCTTTGAAAAGGGTCATATAATACTTTAGCTCTGAAGGGGAAGAATTTTGGCCTACGTTGATGTTCTCTATGATTGCATGTTTCACCAATATATCGATCGGGATGGTATTAGTAATGTTTCTCAAATTATCCCTGAACTCAACATCATGGATGAGTACCGGTGACTGAGGATTAGTTACGATATCAGATGAAACTGTTGTTCCAAAATGGTCCTCTACCATATGGCAATTGGGAAGGAAAGATGATGGATGATGATGATATTTCTAGGGCATATTGTCTAAAGACATAGCTTCCATGATGGACTCATCATAGGGGAGGGTATGCAAAAAATAATCCAGAGATGTGGGGGGGGGTCTCTAACCAATATGGTAGATGATACATGTCTGAAGCCACCAAAAGATGATAATTGATGGTGGGGTGACTAGTGGATTGGATAGCTCGATACATTTCTTCGAAATGGATTAACAATGTTGAATCAGTGATTGATTTCCCTTTATCTAGGGAGTCATAGCTCAAAGTTGAGATCATGTTCACAGATGCAGTCTACAAAGGGGGAGGTGGGGTATTCAAGGAAAAACTCCCATGAGAAAAGAGTCTTTCAGAAGACCAAATCCTTTGTTATGATGTTGTGGAGTTGAAGAAGTCAAGAGTGGAACGTTGTTTGCAGAGTTGGAATTCATGTCTAGTGAAAGAAAATATAGCTTGTCAATGGTGACAATATTCCCTTGGAATGGGAACTGGACTACTCAAAATATGGATGAAGCAACGAATTCCATCATTTAGAACTAGTTTTGAACTAGAAGAAGATTGTAATATAGAGGATCATCAACAACTTCAATGTGGATGGACACGGATTTTCCCCTAAGCTCAACTTGGAGGGAGGGAAGTAGTCCATAAGATTGAAAACCACAACCATCAAATGCTTTTAATGTCGTAGGCAAGTGATTAATATAAGGGGAGCCGATAGCTCTTTCAAGGATAGAGACATGACCTAGGTCGAGGCACCTTCATCCAATATGGTACAAAATATTATATTCCTAATAAATTTCGTGGATAATTGGAATGCTAATTGATGGGAGAGCCTAGACTTGAAATCATCCATTTTGAAAGTGATGATGTTACTATTCTTAGGATCCATGGCTCCAAGGATGGATAATATGTTCTTTCTTTGTGTGGGGCAGGTTTAGAGTACTTCAAGAGTAGACATGGAATATGATGATTGAGCCAAATCCTCAAATACGTTGTAATATTGGGATGCATGTGTGTTAGGATTAAATACAAAATTTCAAATTGTACTCTTTGGTGGCCAAAGAAAGGTGTCAAGAACAGGTTTCTCAATATGAAGTCTGTTGGTAGGAGGAGGGGTAGAAACTGGAGGTTTATTAGTTGAAGTATCATCATCTTTCTTGGTTGGAGGCAGGTCATAGTTATGAGATCTGGTGTTAATATTGACTGTGTCACTAGAAATCATTTTAACTTCATCTATGGAGGATTAAGAAGACCCATGCAAGGATTGATGGTCAATAAATTGTTGTTGGGTAGGGAAAGGATCTGTTAAAACTATCGGAGCGGGGTTTTTTTTGAGAATTTTACTGACTTCCTCATGACCAGGACACTCCTTGGTTAAGTGGTCACCTCCACATATAAGACAGGGGAATTTTTCACTTCTCTTGTTTTTGGATTCAAAATCATTGTTCTGTGTTTTATTACCTTCCTGCTGGTTCTCATATTTCTTGGATTTATTATTTCCTTTATTCTTTCATCCTGAAAATTTTGAGGATTTCACTGCATTCACTTTGGTTCATACAATAGGACAAGAAGTAGTCTTGGGGTTTGAAATAGCCTAATTAACAAACGTGACATGATTGGTTTTGTTTTTTTGAGGATTTGTTGGGTGGTTGTGTTTGGACATAACCAAGAATGGCATCGACGGGTGGCTCTGTTGAAGGTCTTCAAGGATCTGAAGTAGGATGAGGAGCGTGAGGGATTAAGTCATACAGAGTGCCTGACTGAGAATAGACTAAGTCAAGATACCGAGTAAGGATGATAGATTGATCGTCAGTAACAACACCGGTACATGGAAACATCCCTAGCTATGGGGGGAAGCAAGGATTGTTAAACCAATCGATGAGTAACTGATCGGGAATAGGAGATTTTATAAACCTACGCCATTGTCTCCACTCATGTATATGATCATATATATGGGTGGAAGTGGTCTGGTGAAGTGAGGTTAAAAGGTCCATACCTATTTCATATCAGATTGGCAACTAGAAATGTGTCAAAAAGGCCATTACTAGGGTATTGAGATCCCAAAAGGAATGAAGGGGTATCTTAATATACCATTTTGCAGCCACCCTAGTGAGGGTTCTTTGAAACAAACATAGACAGATTGGACCATCCATTAGAGAATTAGATGATCACCACAAATGATATGTCATCATGTGGTTCTTGGGGTCCTCTTTGGCTTTTCCATCAATTTTTTGGTATATTAGAGGGTAACTTAACAGAGATGGCCGACCACAAGGGATCATGATGGATAGGGTCATTAATCAATATAGATAGATTTGGCAGATCTAAAGTAGCTATAAATGGTATCTGTTGATTATGCTAAGGGTACTGGTAATACCGATAAGGAATTTATGGACCAGTAGGGCCGTAATTTGATTGATAAACAAGTGTCTTCGATGTTCCCATGACCATTTGATTAGGTGATTGATTCACGGATGACCATCTCAAGGGTCCTCCAGGTGGTTTACTGCTTAGGGGAGGTGGGCTTCCAGAGGGTGGGCCTCTAGGTGGAGGGGGTCCTTAAGGTGGTGGTACTCTAGATGTTGGACCTCTAGGTGGGGGGACTCCGAAAGGTGGGAATCCAGGTGGACCTCCATAAACTCCAACAATATTTACAAGTGACCCACCATGTATGGGGAAATTTAACCAATTAGGTTTCCCCCATGGGGTATACATATTTCTGGGGTAGGGAGTTCTAGGATAAACAACCCCTGACGCTGTAGGTTGATAATTTTGATTTACTACAGGTGGTCAATTTCCTATATAGGTATAACCCCATGAAGGTTTACTAATGACAGGTTGAACCCATGAGGGTTATCCCAAATCAGAAGAGGGGATAACCACGTTGGTATTTGTGAAAGGTATATTAACTGCCAGTTGTCCAACAACAATATTTTCCCCATAATAGAAACAGTTCCCCTAGTTGGTACAAAAAATTGGGTTGGGGGTTTCCCCCTAGTCATATAAGATACAAGGTAATTAGAAACAAATGGGGGGTTCAGGGTGGGTGGGGTGGGAAAGGAGGTCTGGACTGGATCATAAATGACCACATTTTGAATTGGTAACCCTGAGTTAAGAGCCACACAAGATGGTGAAAGAGAACGATATCCAGTGGGGATATTTCTAAATGGTGAGGTAGAAGAGAAACAATCCTCCTACTTATGATCTCCCCCATCCTACACAAACGATCAAGAGTTCCTTGGATGGGTCCAATAATTTATTCATTCGTAGTGAATCTAGTTTCTCGTGGGGTATTAACATAAGGTAAATGGTTGTTCCATATTCAGAAATAACATGTCCTAAATAATTCTCCCAAAAAGGAGCAGTTGGACCGAATTCCAATGCCACAGTATCGTCTGATGGGTGGGTAAACACCCAGTCTCATGCACTAGGTTGACCTTCCATTTGAAAATGAAAGGTGTTGTCTTTTGTATAAGGTTTTTGAACTACCATGAGATTTTCAAAGGAAGAAATTTATTCCCCAGATTCAGTAACTGAAACTCCTTCTACATGTGAATCAACCATAGTCGGTTGGTCCATGGTCTCCCCTTCGCTTTCTTATGCAACATGAGGAAATTTAGGTGATAAACCTTGCAACCTGTGGGATTGTCTCATAGGTAAATCAACTTGAATGCTGGTTGAAGACTCCTACTCTAAATTTTTAAACAAGGAAGAGATCACACACAAAAAATTCTACACAAACTAAGGTCACAAGCAAACTTAGGTGATAGGAGGGCCTGATGAAATCCGGTTCCTCACTAGGATTGTCAAGCTGTCACAAATTGAGATATACTACAGGGTCCAACAATAAAATGTTACAAGGAGAATTGGGACTATACCCTTGCCTAAATACCTGACTACTTGGACGACACGTGTGTAGTAGCTCCTCGAGTGTTGTTCTCGGTGTATTTTTCCAACAATACGGAAAAAGGGATATTCTTAGTTGGTAAGGGTTTCCTAAAGGGGTCTCCCGATATAAACAAGGTACGTGGAAGCTCAAATCTGTGTTAGTGTTTTTTGATGCACAACCGTTCAAAAGGGGCCTTCTGATATACTATCGAGTACGTGAATAACTTTTCGATATACCATAAAGTTACGTGAAAATCCATTCTATATACTGGTTGGTAAATGGAAGAAACGCACAATCCCTGGGATTCATTGCAGGCCAGTAATGACAACTCCTATGTTTATAGATGTTGAAACACATCGTCTAACCTATCACTCAAATTACTAAATTTTTTAACTTAAGCTACTGTTGATTTTATCTTGATGGTTAGTGAATGTTTGTGCAATGTGGATAAAAATGCAATATTAAGCTCTATATTCCATGCAATTTCTCTCTTCGATAAAAAATACCTAGAGTAAGGGAGAAACTTTTTCTTTTTCCAAGAAAAAGTACTATGCAACTTTCAACAATTTCACCTTCAAGATTTTTCAATTTTTTTTCCAAAGGCAAGAATTTCCAACACTGAGCATAGAATATCTTTAAGGGAAAGAAAAACTTCTAACGTCTAAATGCCTATGATTTCTTAACCAAACACACAAATAATTTTTTTAATTACTCAAGCAAAACAAAAGTAATCAAAGCAAACAAGCATGCATTTTTTTTGTTTTTTGATGTAATTTGAAAAAGAAAAAGGCTAAAATACCACAAATAATGGAGTGCAAGAAACTACAAAATTTTGGCCACCAAACAAACTATGGACCCAAGACTGAAATTCACACACAACTTTTAATTCCAAATCTTGATATCAACAAGATTTTGAGATCTGAACTCAAAGAGGCAGATCAGGAAAACACACTATCAAACCTATCAATGAGACATCATGCAAATTGACAACAAACCAAAAAGGAAAAAAAAAATTTCAAGGAAAAGCCTCAAAGCAGGGGATGGACTACCTTGGAAAATAGTGAAGGGATGCACCAGGATGTTAGGATGGGCTTGACACTATTTTTCTGTTAGTGGAAGGTGTAAACGACGCACAGTGATGAAGCAAGAGAGGTGTTAGGGACTCTTTGTGGCAGAAGGCAACATGCATCATGATCTATCTGAAACTCTGTCAAGCTTACCTAGGAGCGCTAGTAAATCTAGAGATCTAAAAAGGCCAAGATCCTGCAAAATAGACTAGTGGATCAAGCTGGAATAAAAGTGAGGGAAAACAAACACCATGGAAGCCAATTAAAAGTATGGTAAGGTGGATCACTCACCTTAATAACTTAAATGAGGAATAAAAAAAATTCACGAGTTGCGATCAAAAGTGACATAAAAAATACTAGATCTAACTGGATCTGCTCCAGATCTGATTGGATCTTTCCCCAATATGGTTGCCAATTTTGTTACGAGAAATATATCAATCAGTGCGGACACAATTTCCCCCCCCATCCTACATGATGCAAGTCTAGAACAAAAGGACACAACATTATATCCTCTCCCTAGATAATTGATCTACTTGAATAACAAGCTCCCTTTACCTTAGATATGGAAGGTTGTCCTTTTTTCATAGATCCTTGTGCGATCGATTGTACCTGCAAAGAACAAAAAAAACAAGACAAAATATGAGAGAAATAAGATAAATCAATTACCTATACTAATGATCAAGGAAACTAGTAATAAACAATCAACATGGACACGAATCATTTATGGGAAAGGGAAACAATTTTGTATTAAGAATAAGAAAAGAAAGCTACAACCAAATCCTTGATGTTGAAGATTTTTTTTACAAGATATTTGACACACTCACACACTATCAAATATGCAACCTCTTACTCACAAACTCTCTCTCTTTTTCTCCTATACCAGACTTCAATCCAACAACATAAGTATGCTCTCTTGGTCTCCCCCTCACATGGTCCATGTAGCTTGCATTTATAGGCCAAAGGAAGCCCAAATGGGTTGATATGTTTAGGGAGGAAGTTAGGGAATGATCCCTATGGTTTAGGAGGTCAAGTTCCATCTCTCCCACATAGCCAGGATCATCCTCCATGAGAGCTTTCTCTTGGAAGCTTCTCGACACTTTTCTTTTTTCCTTCTTGGGATTACTGATGCTCCTTGTAAAAGGGGTAAGTGCACTGTTTCACCTTGTGGTCAAGGGACATGTGCCACTGACTCCTTATTCTAATAGAAAACAGGTGTTAGGACTTTATGACACCCTATGTTAGGCTACAAAGTGCGTCAGACAACCTAAGAATGAGCAATAAGTCCCCAAAATAAGGTTTGGTCAAGGAATTTAGAGGATTAGAGCATTACGACATTTTTTGGGTGTAACAAAGTTAGTACCATTACCACTTAATACTATTTCAATAGAATCACCTTTTCAACAATGGGGGTTAGATTTCATTTGAGAAATTAACCAAAATTATTCTATCCAACATAGATGGATCCTGATTGCAACAAATTACTTTACTAAGTGGATTGAATCTATACCTACTAGGAGGGATACTGATGTTGTTATTATGGATTTATTGGAAAATGATATTTTGTCAAGGTTTGGATGTCCCAAAATAATTGTGACTGATAATGCACTAGTTTTCATGTCTAAAAAAATGATCTGTTTTTGTCATAAATATCATATTAGTTTGAATCATTCTGCTGCATATTATCCTCAAGGAAACGAGCTTGTAGAATCTTCTAATAAAATTTTAGTAAGTATAATCAAGAAGTTGTTGGAAGAGAACAAGAGTGTCTGGGATGCCAAACTGAAGTATGCTTTATGGGAAAATATAATAAGCACTAAAAGAGATATTGGGATGCCACCTTTTCAATTGGTATATTGAGAAAAGGTGGTATTTCCAGTATCTTTAGGTTTGCTTTTGATGAAGCTACTACAGGAACAAGAGGAAGAACCAAATCATATGTATATAAGGATCAACCAGATCATTGAAATGAATGAGTTAAGGGAGAAATCTTATGATAAGGTGCATGTGCATCGAGAGAAAATGAAGAATACCTTTGCATGAGGGTTAAAGAAGAACAATCTCAGGTTGATGATCTAGTTTTAAAATGGGATGCAATGAAGTAAGATAAACATGGAAAATTTGATCATTTGTGGAAAGGGACATACATCATTGTTGCTTTTAGAGGTGAAAATTATTTCATTCTTCAAAATCAAAATGGGGTTCATCTTAACTAAGGCCCTGTTAATGGAAGATTTATGAAACATTACTTGGCTTGAGGTGGAGGGTAATTTTGTATAGTATTTGTATATATTTATTTAATTGAAAGAATCAATATAGATGGAAAACTGAAGGATTTGAATCTCGGAGAGAAGGCGCCAAGATCCTGAATATTTGTCATTTTCTTTTATTTTATTTATAGAAAAAAGGAAAAATGAGATTTATTGTTGTTAATTTATTGAAAAGTTTTGTTCAGAGAATAAACTGGCACTAGGTTGCAGGTTCTTTGCTACCTCATAGGGAGGATAGCATCCCCAGTTGGAGCCAGCTCTTAGCACTATTTTGGTTAGCAGTTGGATAGAGCAGGTATGAGAAGAAATAATGGTATGGTATAAGAAGTTTTGATAAATGTGATCTAAAGGTTTAAGAAATGATGAATTAAAAACCAAGACTTTGATGTTCTCATAAAATCATAGGTTAAAACTAATAAAGGGATTAAAAATGGAGAAATCATGCCTATGGTATATCCTAAAAATTTCAATGGTTCAGATATCCAGGAAAGAAGATATATGGTGGGTGATAAATCTGCCAATGAAATATGTGCGGAAGAAGGAATTTTCATAATCAATGAAAGTTTTAATGGCCCACTTAAATCTACAGTGGTGATTTGAAGATTAAAATATCTATGGCACAAGAGGATTCTGCTGTGGGAAGATGCGCAGAGAAAGTAAAACTGAGGATCATAGAAATGTTTTAAACTCATCATTAATCGACGATGGATATTTATGACCGTTAATATCAATGATGGAGATGGGCTCCACTGGGAGAACATGCATGCCAGATGATTAGTTGGAGTGTGGCGAAAGAATTAAAGGGAAACATCAATCAACGATTAGGATTTGATGTGATGTGATCAGAGGATGTCAGGAAATCCACTAATATAAGATGCATGTTGTTTTACATTCCATATGAAAACCATAAATTAAAGAGGGGGATTATGTAGGAGATAAGATCTATGGTGGAAAATAAAGGTCTAGTAGATCTATGGTGATAAGAAAATCCACTATGGGAAAATGCAAAGAGGATAAGTGACAAGTCAGGAAAAAGAATAGGTAAAGGAGAAGGTTAACATGCGATAAAAATTGACAGTCTAGAAGAAAAGTATATTAAATCTACGGACATAGAATAATTCGCCTGTGAGATCAGCATGAAAGTTAACAGACAATTCTACTAGTGTAAAATAAAACCACTCCTTTGACCATAAAACCATTATGTATAATACTATAAAGGGTAAAGGAACGTGGTAGAATATTATTTGTTTTTTATGCATCGGGAGAAGAAATCATTGTTCTGCATGGAAAAATCCAAGTCTTACAGATACCCATCCAACCATCATTTTTCCAGGTAGGATGCATTTTTACCCTCCTATTAGTATTTAAACATGGATAGTGGAGGAGAAGTAGAGTCTCCTGCCCTGGAATTTCAAAAAATTGATGAAGTATTAGAAGATAGGGATGGTGGGATATTTTATACCATTTTATCTTTCGGACCCATTCACTAGTTAAAAACAAGGTTGGATGCATTTAAATACCATGGTACTGATTTGCATAACATTTTCCAGTCTCATTTATACTATTTCTTTCCAGATCAAACCCTTAAGTTTCTGTATTTCATTTACTGATGTGCCTCTAATTATTCTTCTCCCAAAATAGTAATCATGGATTTAGCTAAGTTCAAGATTATTTATCCTATTAATGCACTCATTACCTGAGACACCCTTACCATCCCTCCTACCTTCACCCAAAATTGTGAAGAATTCAATGAAGAATACCTAATATAGTCTTTTAGACATGCTAACATTGAGAAAAAAGCACCCTTCTTTTCAAATTGTTTCAGGTCAGATGTATCTCTTGATAACCAACCCTTTCCCTTAGATGTAAACATGTTTATTGAAGAAACCAAGATGATTTTTTCAATGATGAGTCAGTTCTTAGGTTTGGACACATACATATATGTCCCTGAGTTTTTGACGAGTCTGTTGTTCAGAGTTAGTATGATTCAGTCTGAGTCCCAATCTCTTCCTCCTCCATGCCTTAAATTTGATGAATTCGTAGATGAAAGCATTCACTCTCAACTAGTGAATTTCCACAGTACTAGACATTTTAGATTTCAGTCTTATATGATCAGGATGTTCTTATTCTTTAATGAAGAGAATTTATAGTTATCAAAAATGTTTCTCACAGCAGAAATCAGTAGCAACTTTTTCAAGTATATGAATTTGTTGATGGCAGAGGTCTACAGAGTGTTCTTTTAAAATAAACTACCTAGAGTAATTCCAAAGATGAAAGAAGCTTTGCATTAATTTTCCCCAGATAGGAAAGTAGGAGACTAGTTCCTATTGAAAGAACATGCCATTATTAGAGTGTATGGCTTTACTCATGATCCATACATTAATCTTCCAGTGTTTCTCACTCCTAGAGTATTTTATTTGGAGATGTAAGACATAAATTGATAGTGGAAAATTAGCATTTCATTAGTTTGAAGAAATCTTTAGAAATCAAATGCCCATGTGTAGTTGGTCCTTTTATTATAAAGAATAAAGCTGCACTGCTTGTAGTGGAGAGTTTGCTAAAGGAGATGGATTTTAGAACAACTTTTGCAGTAAACTATGATCCATACCATGTTATCTCAATAAGAAGACAAGTGAATAACAATAAATATTTTGAAACTCAATAGGTTGAAGAGTTGAATGAAAAGGAAAATTGGTCAGATTATTCGGCACCAATGCAGAATGTTGAAGTTCCAAAAGAAAATCCATTAGTAGTGGTGGAGGCCATAGAGGTAATTGCTCACATTGCAAGCAGTACATAAGTGGCAGGTAAAAGGACCTTTTCAAATGCAATGGAAACATAAGAAGAAGAAGGAAGTTCAAAGACAAATAAAAGGTAGAAAGTTGAAGCTGAGGGAGATTTGGTTGAAGTTGTTAAGACTACAGGTAAGAAAAAGCAGGCGAAGATTAAGGGAATGACGTTTGAAATGAAACAGTATGAGTTTCTAGAGGTTTATAAGACATCCATTGACAAGTTTAAATCCAAAGAAAAATCATATGATAGATACAAGAATGACAGGGAAACATCCTTAGATGAATCTCTGGAATTGTATGTAGATGTTAGGAAAAATTCTAGTAAAGAGGTCTCTTTAGTGACTATTAAAGACCATACTAGGAATACTTTGAACTTGGCAGTTTCTACCAAAAACATGATAGTAGAAATGAGACTGAACCTAAAGTATATTCCATTTTTTGACATGATACATTTACACAAGAAGATTGGAGAGGTAATTTATAGTGAGTTGTTGAAGGATACCTTGAAAGTATCTAAGTTGCAGTCTACACAGACTAAGATTGAAAATCAATTAAGGCAAGAAAAGGTAGAAAAAAAGGTGCACCAGCAGTAGATCAATAATCTTCAAGGGGATCTGCTGGCCATTGATAATGAAGCCAATAAATGAGAAGTTATATGAAAAATACTTTCATAGAAGGAGAATACAATTCAGTAGTTGAAAAAGAAATTGAAGATACTTGCTACGCAATTGATTCAAGCTTAAGAATTGACTGAATTGGAGAGGGAAAAAAATATATTGTCTAATTAGCTAAGTGAGAGCAAAGGAAAATTGTTGAAGTTTGTTGATGAGAAGAAATAATGGGAAAAAGAGAAATCTCTTTTGGTTGAAAAGGTTAATGTTTTAAAATAAAAACAAGTTGTTCTGGAAAAAGAGATAGAAGATAAGAGAAAAGAAGATGACGTATAGGTAATTCAGCCTATTTCACAGACAATTACATAGTCTATTGTGTAGGCTTGTTGCATTCAAGCAGACAAAAGTATTATACACACATTAACCATCAAGAAAGAGCACATATTGGTTCAAGCGCTTAACTGATGTATTCATTCAATAGATGGTATTGTAATACATGAAGAGAGAGGTTGGAGCTGTTGCACCTGCTCCAACCATTCATTTGTTAAGGTTATCTAATCATACCCTTTAATACATTATAACATATGATGACTTTAGGAAATGCCTATCAGCCCATTCAACATCTCCGCCACAAAAAAATCCTTTCTTCATCTCGAAGAAAGACTTATCGACATCCTGGATTTCTGCTACTACTGAAGTAGTCCTCACTAGGCATCAACCATGCATATCGGTCTGGATAGGTGCTCAGCCACAGCAACCGCCAGCTTGATAGGAAAACACACGTGTACAAGGCTCTACTATGATTGTTTACTCTTCAGCCTCCATTTTCAATATGGCAGTAGTCTCGACAACAGAACCAATGTTGTAATCACTCAGATCACTAAGTTACCAATAATACACATAAAGAATCAGATAATCATAATAGAGACAAGAGACAAGGATAGTAGAGTGAATAACAACTTATATTACACAAAACACATATGGGTTCATACAAACATCAAACCGACCCAAGTTCATATATGGATCAACAACCTATTATATATTATTACAAAATGGTTATGAATAACTACTTGTCAGTTCAGTCAACTGACATGACCTATGGAGGCCGACCTAATCTCTAATTAGTTGGCTAACTAGTCTAGTCAGCTAACCGACTAGCTCCTCCAACAAGGCTAGGTATAAGGTAAGTTTAAAGGATTTGGAAATTGTTGGATTGAAAATCCAAAATAAAAATTTGGCTGATGCATCTTTAAAGAAGCAAGAGGAAAGAAAATCACTTGAAAAAAAATACAAAGATCTCCCAGATAAAAATGATAAATTAGTGAAGCAACTAATTGGACAATTACCAGTACAAGGAGAAAGACACCTCATTTGGGATATGATCATCGTCGAGGCCGTTAAGATCAGACCATATTTGAACTACAATTTGGACAAAGAGATGGTTATAAATGCTGCCATTCAGAGTTGCACTATAGTAAAAGAGGCCTTAAATAATAATCCTTTGGATACAACTAATAACAGAATAAATTTCCTCATTACTTTATCAGAGGAAGATTTAAGGACCATGGGGATAAAAGACAGAATCACAGTGATCACCTGGGAAAGGAATGTAGTAGGGAAACATCAACATATAGACACCATGCAAGCCAAGATTGACATAATGAATCATCAAGTGAATATTTTTAAAGGTTCATTTGTGTCACTTTTTCAAAAGGGCCTTCCTTCTTTCTCGGAAGAAGATGATATACTTTTGTCCTGAGTTGAATATCACACTTTGTTAGTGAAATGCATATTAGAACACAATAAATTTGAATATATGAGCTAATCTCTATCTAGGAAAAAAATGATTGATAAATTAGCAATGGAATTTGAATTAATCAACATTGTTAGAGCTATTTGTTCTCAATTGCCAGTAATTTCATATGTGGATCATGTAGAGTTAAGAGTATTGGATAAAGAAATGGCCAATATAAAGCTCCCAACTGTGGACTAGTGGAAGATAGTTGAGAAGTTCAGAAGAAAAAAATACAAGCTACATCAATCGAAACATTCGAGGGGTATTAAATGCTTATTTATTTTGAAAAATGTAATAAATTTCCGAGTAGTTAGTTTGTTACGAAGCAAATGACAAATGCAATAATGCAGTTATTTTGCCTGTTTTTAGCATAAAAGTAGTTATCATCTCAAGGATATTTTTGATGTATTTAAGCAACAATTTGAAATGTATTGAGGGTTGGAACCCGTGAGCAAGATCTAAATTTTGTAAGTGAGCTTAAAGATTAATAACATTTCAGAGCCAAGCAGGTTTTCTGCAGATATTATTGTGTTATTCCATTTACTATATGTATTTTCTTTCCTTATGTTAATGTGATTCTTGTTTACCTTTCCATTCTATTTTCTTTTCATGCTTGAATGAGTGTATATTGGGTTGGAATTCATAATCATATGCTCTGATCCTTTACTTTCAAGAATTCACAAAATATTTCCACTAAAGTTAGCATTAGATTCATCCTGAGATGCCCATGTTAATGGAATGCTTATTTAATCTTTTTTATCACCAGAAAACCAACTTTTTGAATGTAAAAGAGTATCTACCCTTCCTCTGTTAAAGAACTTCGTTGAAGAGCACTGTTAATATTTTTTTTCATATTTGACTCCATTCCCAATGACCACATGTTTCAGCCATTGTGACTTTTAAATTTTATTTTTTTCTTAAAATATATCTGACCTATGATTTTATCTATTGAGAGATCCTTCTTTGGAAGGAAAGAATCCAAATTCCCCCCTAAAGCTTGGTTTTGTGGTTACCTTGGGATTATACTTTTACAACCGGGGGTAAATTTTGAGTGGTAACACTTGTTCTCCTCATGTCAAATGTATCTCCGTTCATATTCCCAACTGCCTCAATAACCTTTACTTCCCATTTAGTCCTAGGATTGGGAGTAGGGGTTGGATTTGGATTTGGATCACTGTGAACTTCATCTTCAATTTCATAAATTGATTCAACATGTTCCTCTGTTTCATATTCTGAATCTGAAACACTAATGGAAACATTATCATATGTAAAATGAGAAGATATAATGGTTTTACCTCCCCTTTTGAATGGTAGCTGAGATTGTACTAGATCTGAGTATGGAAGAAAGTGTGAGAATTCATATGACTTTGAGTCATGGTTTGAAACACCCTTTGCTATAATATTCCTAGTTGAGATATCTGAGATCTCCACTAAGTTAGGACTAAATACCAATCACTTTGGTGGGACAGTATGTGTCATCTGGTATACATATAACAAATTTACAACTAATGAGGGCACACATAGTACATCTTTGAACATTCCATGTTTTAACTTGATATAACCCTTTCCTTTAGCTTGAATTTGGGTGTCATCACCCATGTGAATACTCATACCATTAGTAGTTTGTAATAAAGATAATGATTACCTGGAAGCAACCATATGATTGGAGGCTCTTAAATCAATGAGGAAGGCATGTCATTTTGAACAGCTATCCTTCATTGCATGTAATCTCTCATCATGACCTTCAGGCATTTCTCTAGAGTTAGTCTTCCTTACGCATTCAGGGAGGGAAATATTGTGTTTCTCAAGGAGTTTTTCCATCTGATCAATGGTTTTATTCATACCTCTGTATGGTTTCCTTTATTACATTAAGAGAATTTTCCCTTCTGATGTTTGTCCTTCCTAGATCCCAAGGCTTCATCTAAAGGATCAAACTCATATTTTGGTTCAAATTCAATGTTTAGTTTCTCTTTACTTTTCTGATTCCTTCTTGCTTGCACATTCCTTGTCTCACCAGCTAAGAGAGATTGATTTGGAGAGGCTCTGAGAGCTCCCATATGTATCAACTTGTCTTTCTCTTGGGTTAGAGACTTTGTAAAGGCATCAAGAGATGGAATTCTCCAATTAGGAGTAGTCAGTGTCCCAGAGTGAAAAAAAAGACAAACACTGAGAATTATGAGCCAAGTTTGCTTAGCATGGAGAGCACCAATTTCTCATCCTTATTCTCAATCCCACATTGCTTGCATTTCATGATCAATGATTTGAATTTAGTAAAGAACAACTGAATAGTTTCGAAGCTATTGGGTTTTAGTGCTATCAGCTCATTCTCTAGGATATAGCCCCCTCAACTCATCCTGTTTTCCAAATAAGGATTTAATATTGTCCCATACTTCCTTTAGAGCTTTGAATCCCTCAAGGTGGAAAATAAGCTCCCTAGATATATGGATGCACATGAAGCCGAAGGCTTCATTAAGCCAATTCAGAAACTTGGATTTCTCAATATAATACTGGGATTCGACTTCTTTGCCCATTTTTATCCTGTACATACCTTTTTTGCGCAAGTAAATCTGCATGTTTGCTCTCCATTCAAGGTAACTGGAAGGAGTAAGGATCCTGGGAGTGAGAGATGCTGAATTCTCCATTTCACAGCTATATTTATCAACAAATCTTCATAAATTCTTTGAATGTACCTGCAAAAAAACTCAGTTCAAAATTATGTTAGCTCAAACACCCTTCACTTCAACATGTGCACTTTTTTTGAGTCCTTCACACCTGGATATACTTCTCTAGATGAATCCAGATGGAGTAATGCAATTATTCCAAAAATTATGTGGAAACTCAATTGGTTCTGGTGCAAGCATGGAAGTTTCAGAGGTTCAAGGCAGGCATGGAAACCTGCTTTTATACACTATTAAATTCTATGAAGCATAAGATCATCATCCTGCATGAATTCAAATGATAAGAGAATGTTGCAGAAGAGAGAGAATATTTTAGCATAGATTGCTCAATTAATCATGACAAAATTGCACACACATGGAGACAAAATTGCAATAATATGATTATATTCATGAATCAGTAAATAATATGGAATACATTAGTTGTACATATAGGAGAATTTGAATGCTAAATATAGGATTCAAATCTACCAACTCAGACTGACTCCGAAGCTAACTCAGTGTGGAAAAATCACCACTAGAGATCACTAATGCAACTTCAGATAACTAATAGAATTGAAAATTAGTTAACTGACGATGTAGGTGGACAAAAGGAACCACACTCCCTTAAATCATGCAAATTGGTACTAGGATGACTGGAAGTGAACTAACTAGTGGTTATCAGAGCATAATTGGACATAACTACTTACCTACCAAGGTCTATTGAAGGAGAATTCTTGTAGCACTTAGTGTGGGTTCCTAAATTATAGGGATTGGTCCTTGGGGCTCCTAAACCGATGCAATAAGGTGAATTAAGTGTCAGATGTCCCCTAGGTGTGTCCCCCATGCACTAGTGGTGTGATGAAGACCACCTAAGCTAGGAAAATAGACAATTAGACTATATGGTCGAAGGGAGGATTAATAATAATCCTAACATAAGGTTCATGAGGAAACACTATACTTTAGGGTGCTCTAGCCCAAGTGTCATGTTCCTAGTCACTTGGTTGGAATCATGAAAATGTTATCTATCATATTTATTAGGGTGCTCTTGGTTTATAGCACATGGATAAAATTTTGTCATTATTATCCATATTGACAGGTGTGAAGGCATGTTATTGGCTTAAAGAAGGGTTGTCCCCATTCTCATAGATTTGATTAGCTATTTTGGAGACCTTAATCTTGGTTTTGATGCTTCTACATTGATTGGTTTTCTCCTTGGTTAGAGGATATATCTTCTATTACATGGATTGATGATATATCATTGGAGATTATGTTTGTTGATATGTGGAAATTTATTAATACAAGGAATTCATTTCACATGTATTTATGTATTGACCTTTTATGAGGTCAAAATGATGCAACACCCACTCTTGGAGGTTTATTACACTAATGCTCATGCCATATTTTGAGGAGCACCCACTTTTTTGAGGTAGATTACACACTTTTCATGGTATTATTGGTGGATTTTTTTTTTACCTTGGAGGGTGTCACATTGCAAATTTTGATGAGTTGGTCCACTTTGGAGGTGTTCTACATGGATTTTGAGGAGGATGTGGTTTTCATACCAACTACTCTATTAAGAACTCAATCAACTCAGCTTGTATTTTAGATAAACTTAACTTTGTCAGATATTTTCAGATTTATATAAATTTTATAGAATTGATTGTTTCAACCATACTAGTGAAACTTGATGCAACATATAATTTTTTAACCTAAAAAACCAACAATTCCCTTGAAATTTGTGGGCCAAAAAAAGAGAATACTAACACTATAAAGTACCAAGTATGTCCTAGTTACCCCATTGTGTTTCAAAATCTCAAGCCAAATCCATCCTTTACTAATTTCACTATAGAAACCATTTACAATTCCATGCTAATGGTAGTTTTGCTACTAATGCCACCATAGACAACATTTTTTTCCTTACCCTATTTCACCTCTCTTTCACATTTTTTCAGGACCTATGATAACTAAGGTCACTAATATCTAGTTCTAACACAAAGGTCACTGCTCTAATAGAACACATGGAGAGTGGAGCTAATGCCTACCATGATTTTGGATTTCAACACTAGAGGAGACCTCCAATTGAAATGATATATAAATGAAGGAGAGGTTCCTTCTAATATCATTGATATCACAATCTTTTATTTGTAATTAGCTTCATAGAGGAATCCACTATGGTTCCTGAAGACACCCATAGGAGGATATATCAAGCCTAGAGATGACATATTGGATTGATATTGATCCTTGTGGGACACTAGGGTTAATCATGTAAATAAGAAATTGGTCATGATCACTCATTCTAATATCTTCATTTTTATTTTATCTCTCTCTGTCTAAGACAAAAATGTATCATTATCATCTTTGAGCATATTAACGTCTAGGATTAGGGTTTCATTTGTTAGAGGTTTATGATTAGGGTTTTGTGATGAAACCCTATATGTATTTGCTAAATAAGAAGAAAAGAGGATTCATTTCTTTGGATGAATTTTTTGAGTGATTCATGCATGCTATATCCCCTTGGTTGAGCTAGGGTTTTTATTGTTTTCTCTATACAAGGTTTTGGAGAACTAGTGAATTGTACTAGCCTTGTGATAAGGCTCTCGTGCATGTTTTTGAATTGTAATTTATAGGTATATATGTCTTGATAATTTGACATAATAAAAATAGAATTTTGTTGAGTGATTTGACATCATAATTGAATAATTTAAAGGTTGTTTTATTGTTTCTATAATTGTTGTAAAAGTGAGTTTTCAAATCTGGTTTATGCATGATAAGATTTCCCTAAACTTGGTAAAAATTATCAAGTCACTTAGTATATTTTCTCCTTGAACTGATTAGAATATTGGAAGGTTAATAATTCAAATATTTTTCTCTATGATGTTGTTATTCTATTCAAATATTCCCTAAGGATAAAAATTCACAAGGTTAAAAATCTAAGAAACCTATAGTCTAAGAGGTGAAATTCTAGTTTTGTGTTAAAGTTTGAGATAAAAAAAAACCTTATACATCAAGAAGAGAATGAAGAGCCAAGGATGAGTAAATGAGAGGAAAAATACCCAAATGTATCCCTCAAGCATTCGATAGAAATTCTATACAAAATAGGATGATCAATGGAAACAAGTATATTGTCTTCCAAAGAGAGAAGAGGTTTCCACCTCTATTGTAGCATAATATGCTTGAAAAAGGTAGAGGCACCATCAATTACATTGGAATGGACACTAAGAAGCTTAAATTAGAAATGATTTCCAATCCAAATAGGGGGCATCATTCTAAAATAAGTGGGGAACCACTTAATATGAAAAAAAGGAACTTATAGCAACATAAAAGTGAGTGTAACATTCCAATGGGGATGAATAACTTGAGTAGAGACTTAAAGGAGAATTCAATACAACTCCAAAGACAGGGAAACCATATAAATACAACAATATCCAAACAAGTTATCCAAATTCAAATATTGTTTGCAATCATTTCAAGAAAAGAAATTTTTTAGCATACTAATGTTGCAATCTATACTCATATTCTTATTATTAGAAAAAGAACCACCATCTAACCAAAGGATACTAGTGGCTTGGTTATGAATAAGGGCTTAATATTCGCAAAGGGAGGGAATTCTCAAATAAATATACTTCAAGTTGTGTTTAAAATGAATGCAAGATGCGAAGGAATCACTCTAAGAATTTGTTTAGTGATTGCAACATTAATGGGCGTTGTTATGAAAATTACTTAAAAAGTCAATTCCAATATTCACTCCAAGTATCAAAAGGAAAACCAAGGATGGTATGGTAGCCAATATTAAGTGTGGAGGAATAAAATAATGTATTGATAGTATAAAGAGCATCAATGAAAGAATAAGGGGATATTTCCAAGAAGGAAGAAGAAGCTCAAAGACTTCTAAAATTGCAACCTAAATTTCATTACAGGTAAACATGATAATAAGTTTTTCTTGGATTGTTAGGTAGAGTATTTGCATGGTTTACAAGGCTATGCTTATTAGTTTGACACTCATATTTACTAGAATATACATGTATTATATAAGAACACAAGAGTTTCCTCTATCATGGAAGAGGTGGAACATGATTCCAAACCAAACATTTGGGTGGCAATTGCATATAAGTTACAAATTAGGTAAGTGAGCTTGTAGCAATTTTTTGGCACTCATATTTAAGGTTTATTTATTTTATCAAAATATTATTTAATGATATAATATATTTTGGGGCAATAACACTTTCTTGCAACTTGTTGGAAGCAATAATTTTTAAATGCAACCATCAACACCTTCATGTAGCATGGGCATATCCACACATCAAGGATTGATAGGAGCAACAAAAAAAGTAGATAAAATATAAAGTTGGTTGTATGCACTTTTATTATGGTAAGTTTATCCACACCCTCTTTAAAATGAATTTCTACTCAATGTGCAAATGCCACTTTTGCACCGTAAGGACATCAATGAAGGTGTGCACAAAATACATGAGAACCACATAGGACACAAATCATTTAAGAGATGATGAGTTATTTAAAACATTGTAAGAGTGCCATATGAGTACATAATTGAAGTATGGATTATATCAATCCACCAATATGTTCTATCATACTGCACTAGAAGAAACCTCCAATTGAAAAGATCATAAAAAGAGTGTTTTCTAAGAAAAACAGGAAATATTGCTAATTGACCTAAAAATTCTAACTTCCTTATATCTAATTTTATTATTGAATAGGTAGGTTAAATCATTTGAGAACATAAATTCCATCACCCAAACAAAAAAAAGTAATATATAGAAGAGTGTCACCTCATTCTCCATTGAGATAACAAAATTTGTCCACTTTTTGTATTATAGAATTTCTTCTTCAAAATGTGTCGGATTCCACAACAAGATTTGAACTCAAAATCCAACTACAAATTACAAAGAAATCCAACAAAATATAATGTTTTGTCGGATTTAACTTTCAAATTGCGAATTTAGTCGGTTTTCGACACAAGACTTTGTCGGATCTTCGACTTCCAATCTTTGTCGGATTGTCGACCTTCAACTTTGTCAGAGTTTCAACGCACAAATTCAGAACTCATCGGATTTTAGACCTTCAGCTACGTTTGATTTTTGACCTTCAAATTCATCGAATTTTCGACCAAAAACTTATAACTTTGTCGGATTTTCGACCTTCAACTTCGCCGGATTTGGAATTTTTTTTCAACGGTAACTAGGGTCATTATTGTCAGTTATACAAAGACTCTTGAATTTGAAAATATATAAAGGAAAGGAAATACATCATATGGCATATCATCCAGAGGAAGTGCTTTCAGAACAAGTGCTGGAGGAACATGGAGCTATGATTAATGGAGAACAAGTTAATGATCCTATTGAAGAAGATGATCATATTGATAACGTAGTTGAAGATGATGGTACAAATACATTGAACCATGATTCATTTAATGTTATAATGGATGATGATGATGAAGATGATCATGAAAATATTGTTGACTTTGATGATGTTCACAATATACCTCTTCTTGAGAAGGCATACAAACCCCTTTATGAAGGCTCCAACACAAATATTCTCTCTGCTATATTGTTGATAATGAAATTGAAGGTTATGAATGGTCTTTCAAACATATCAATCACACAGATGTTAAGGTATGTAAAATAATCCATCACATATATATGATCATGATAAAGGTTATTTTTGTTCCTCTAATAATTGTATTTTTAATCCATAATTCAAATTAATATGGATTAAATTTGTTTCATTAATATTATTTATATATTATATTAAATCGATTTTTATTTTTATTTGATGTAGTTTGATAGCTGAATTTTTGTTACCACCATCAAATATTTTACCACGCACATATCAATATTTATTTGCCATCATGAAAGAAATTGGAATGCATTATGAAGCAATTCATGCATGCCCTGTAGCCAGGTTTTCACCTTGGCTATGTGCTAATGCACCTCCCTTCCATCAAAGGGACAGAAGGGTAGAGTTCAAATGGTTAAAGAAACAAGTTGTAAACAAATGATTAGCAATACTAAACAATAAAAAAACTACTAAACCAAAATAAACAAGATGGGACAAATATACCTTCTCTTTTCTTTAAAATTGGGCCACTGTGCCCTAGCTTGGATGGTACCGCCTCTCGATAGGCTTGATGGTATGGAGGATGCCTCAACATACAAGGTGGGGAGATGGTGGGGCAATGGAATGTTTGGAAAATGATGTGGGTATTGTGAGAGAAATGATTCTCACTGTACTCACAAATGATAGAAAAAATGGGCAAAGGAATAAGTGATGACTCTTGTGATGGAGACCTCCACACTATTTTATAGTTTTTCTTATCCTTTTCTCTCTTTTAGGGTTTTGGAACCCTATTTAGGGTTTTATCCATTTTCAGGGTTTTTAAGCCCCTTTGTGGGTGTTTAGATCTTTTGAGGGTTTTTAAGCCCTTTTGAGGGTTTTTAGGCCCTTTTTGATATTTTTTGAGCTTTTTGAGAGAGCATAAGGTTAAGCAAAAATGAGGGAAAAAAGATAGGAAAAATATGTATGTATATGGTTTAGGTCATGTGGAGCTAGTCGAGAAATTTTTTGCGTTAACATATTGCCCCTTGATGTGTGAGGGCAAGAGCTCATCGTATGGCTGACGGACATCATAGGATCATTGGGATAGTGGAGAGACCTGTGAAGAAGCGAGCGACGCTTCCTCACTCGAGACATGGTGGATTTTGGTTTTGTATTAATGTTCGTTCCCATAGGAGAGCTTGCCCACCCTTTTTAGGGGATAAGAGACTTATTTACCATTGGTAGTCCAAGCAGGCCAGAAAAGGATAAACTTACACTGACTGGATGGTCATTTGCATACTTTTATGAGCATGAATGAAACCAAGTTTGCTAGGAAATATTTTCTTGATGAGAAGGCTAGAAAAGAGCTTAAATACAACCCGATGCCCGAGAAAGCATAAAATGATGCAAAGGGAAATGTTCCTGGATTGAGTGTGCCAAGATGGTATTATTCTTGATAGTCTACATTGTCTGAAAAAAGGATAAAAGAGGCTACGTCAATGCACTTTCCAATACTTTAACGAGCAAGAAAGGAAGCAAGTTTGCTCGACGATATTTTCATTCGTTTAGGAGTCAGAAAATAGCTTAAAAAAAACTCCATAATGGTTAATCAAGAAAGGGGGAAATGTTCGATATATGGATGACAGACATAAATGCAGAACACTAATGGTTCCCCCTTGCGGGACGATGTATGGTGGTCAAAATATGGCCCATTGTGCAATATGGATGGAGCATATGGATCATGATCATGCCAATACATACAATGGGAGACTCACATGATGGTACATAAATCGAGGTGGTTTTCGGCAAGTGGCCCAAAAAATTAATGTGAAAACGCGAGACAAGGGTCTCATCAAAATATAGAGGATAGAAAATCGAATTCATTGCTGCAAACAATGTCTAAAACGGACTTCGGATGGTTTTGCAGTGCTTAAAAGAAAAACAGACCCAATGGGGCCTATAAATAGGGGGGACCACATGACATGTGTCATTGTTACTATTCAGTGTTGATTTGGAGTGGAGGACCCTAGAACTCTTTCGCTGATTTCTTTCATTCCGATCGGTGATTTTCAGATCCATGATTTGCAGGTAAGAGTGCATGTCAAAACTATCTTTTTCAATGGTTTAGTTTTGTGTTTTGCTCACCCAGAGTGTATTCCCCCTTTCCAAGGAAACAGTGGTCAACATAGGGTCTGTACCAGATTGAATCAAACTTCACTTTTCCTAACTTCTCATTGGCTTGGTCATAAACAAGGACCAGGTCACCTTTGCTAAAGGTGCAAGGGTGAACATGGGAGTCAAAATGTGAATTTGACCGTGTTTTAGCTGCTTTGATGGCTTGGAGAGTAGCACGACGCTCCTCATTGGTTTGTTCAAGCATTAGTAGACGTTATTCTAGAGGAGAAGTATCAGGAAGGATTTCTATGGCGATATGGAGTGATGGGATCTAGAACTCAATGGGAAGTACTGATTCAATGTCGTGGATCAAATGGAAAGGGGTGAAGCCGGTGGCGATCTTCATGGATGTGCGGTAGGCCCAGAGGGAGGAAAACAACATGTGGTTCTAGTTAGTTTTGTGGTTTCCTACCATCTATTGGAGCATAGTCTTAATGATTTTGTTGAAAGCTTCTACTTTCCCATTTCCCTGAGGGTAGTAGGATGATGAGTACTAATGCTCAAACTTCAGCATGGTTGAAAGTTCTATCCAAACAATGTCTTCAAAATGGCTACTATTGTTTGAGACAATCTGTTGGGGAACACTGAAACGTGAAATGACGTGGTTGAAGAAAAATTGCGTCTTCGTGTCATATTTGCAATTGAATGTGGGCATGGCCTTAACCCATTTGGTGAAATAGTCGACAACCATAATAATGTATTTGTGGCCGTCGGTCGAGGGAGGATTACTTGTCATGAAATAGATCGCTCACTTGCAGAAGGGACCAACTGTGACTACGGGATGTAAATGCATGGGGGGATTCCTTACTTTTGGATCAAAGAGTTGACAACTGCAGTAGTGTTTAACTGCCTCGAGGCAATCAACGAAAATGAAAGGACAAAAATAGTTGGCATGTAGAATCTTCCGAGAAGTTGCCAAACTAGAAAGGTGGCCACCACAAGCTCCACTATGACAGTCATTGAGGACCTTTTCAGCCTCATTATGGTTGAGGTAATGACGTAATATAGTATCGATGCCCCGACGGTACAGAACATCCCCAATAAGGATATGGTGAGCGGCTTGATATCGGATGCGGTGTCTGTCTTCGTGGCTTAAGTGAGCCTTGAATTTTTGGGTGTGCAAGTATAGGAGAATGCCCCCATACCAAGTATCTTCCGTGGAAATGAAAAACAAGAATTTGTTGGGAAGGTTGACCGTAATCAATGATGATGCAGAAAACAGGGACATGTCTGTCATTAGTGTAGCTAGCACCAAAGCCTTGATTATTTTAGGAGCAACTAATTCCAAGTTGAACTCCTAGAGGATGAAAATCCACTTAGACGCGTGGCCTTGTAGGAGGCGGTGGCTCAGGAGGTACCGCACAGGGTTGGAATTGGACACTACTCGAGTATGGTTTGTGATAATGTAATGGTGCAGCTTTTGGACCGAAAAAATGATGACGAGGGCCATATTCTCTTCATTTAGATATCGTAGGGGGGGACCGGTTAGCTTCTGACTAATGTAGTAAATCACATGCTCCTGATGACCATTGTCTTCTTGGACCAAAACACCAGCGATGGCATTTTTAGAGGCTAAGACATAGAGGATGAAGTACTTGGTGAAGTTAGGTGCAGATAGTAACAAGGCAGAAGCTAGAGATTGCTTTAATGTGTCAAACGCATCTTGTGCATGCTGATCCAAAACAAATCAAATTTTGGTACAAAGAAAACACAATAAACCATGGGATTTTGTCACATATTCTGGTATGAAGCAACGAAGGAAGTTAGACTTTCCTTGGAGGCTCTTTAGTTGGTGAAAAGTCCATGGTGATGGTAGATCGAGAATGGCTTGAACTTTAAGAAAGTCAAACACAATCCCTTTGTGGGAAACAATGAACCCAAGCAGACGGTCTGCTGGGACAAAAAATACACACTTGAGAGGGTTCAAGTGGATTTTGTACTTGCAACATTCCAGGAAGACTTGTCGCAAGTCATCTAAGTGTTGTGAGCACTTTCATGACCGAGAGGTGAAGTCGTTCAAATAGACCAATATGATGTGCACAAGGTCATGGAAGCAGTATGTCATAGCGCCCTGGAAAGTTGATCTAGCATTTTTTAGGCCAAAGGGAATCACTCAATATGTGAATGTGCCCCAAGGGGTTGTAAACACAGTCTTGTATCGATATTCCTTCTGGATTTGAATTTGGTTGTATCTGGAGAAACCGTCCATGAAGGAAAAGACTTCATGACCGATGCATGCATCAATGATTTGATCAATAAAAGGAGTCGAGAAATTGTCCTTGGGATAGACCAAATTCAAATCACGAAAGTCTGTACAGATGAAAATGGTACCATGTATTTTATTCACAGGAACAAAATTTGAAACCCAAGTGGTTTATGCAATGGGGTAGATGAAGCCAACTATGCGCAACTTCTCAATCTCGGCCTTAAACATGACTACCTTTGAAGGGTGGATGGGTTGTTGCTTCTGATGCACATGTGCCACATCAGGCCATGTATCAATGTGATGTTCCATGATGGATGGATCCAAACCAGGCATCTCGGTGTAGTACCAAGCAAAGATGTCACAGAACTCCTTAAAAGGTGCTTTGTAAGAAGCAACTTCCTCAGGGGAGGATGATGCTTCGAGTGTGATTTCTTCAACAACCTTTGGGTTGGTTGAGATATTGACCTTAATTGTGGGTGAAATGTTGGCCATATTTCATTCTTCTGTGTATGTTGTTGAGAGTAAGAGAATCACTCCCCTACCTTCCCACAATTTAGGGGTCATCAAAATGAATCTAAACAGTCAATTGCAACTCAGCTACAACTTTCCTGTAGATTACTTTTAGCTAAACAATCAACTGTAACTCAGTTGCAACTGTCTTGTAGATTACTGTTAGCTAAACAACCAATTGCAACTCACTTGCAACTTTCCTATAGATTTTTGTTAGCTAAACAGTCAGCTGCAACAGTCATGTATATTATTGTTAGCTATGCAATTAGCTGCAACTCAGTTGCAATAGTCCTGTAGGTGAAATTTGTTGAAGTTAGATATTTGTGTGTGTTTTTGAGAATAAGAGAAAAACTCCCCTACCTTACTATTATGTTTTCCACACATATACGCTTACACTATCTGTTGAGATAACAAAATCTTGAAAGCCCTTTGTATAGGGGGTGTTATTATTCATCATTGTACAAGTTTTTTTCAATGTGGAATTTTCTCTAGTCGATGGTAGAGATGGTGTGCTCCACAAAGGGCCTTCACGTTGAACATTCAATCCCTTCTCAAATGTTTTATGCACTATTCCAGTTTGGAATGGATTCTGAACCTCCCTCTACATTTTTTAAGTTAGGATTCCCTTCAAGTAATAGGTGGATGTCTAGAAAGATATGTCTTGATGTCACCAAAGTCTTTGGTCACTTTTCCTTTTTTTTTTCAGGATCTATAAGGTGGTGGATTTGTTGACTATCAATGCCCCTAGTTATTTGTTGGTGTCAACTCACTTGTAGGGTCATCTTAGAGTTATTTCCTTTCCAAAGGGTGATGATATGGTGAATAATGATTTTGTAGATGACTCTCTTTTGTCAATGATCATTTTCCAGGAGTCTATTTTGACTACTAGATATTGTTTGACAAAATGTTATTTGAAGTCTTTGGGGCTATTGTTCATAAGACTTACTTCTGGTTGGTTTTTTTTGACGAGCCACTTGCTTGGATTCCAACCATTTGTAATTTTGTTTGTCCTAGTGTTATCGTTATATATCTTGGTATAGCTGTAACATCCCCGACCCTTTGACCGGTGAAGATGACGCTACCAAACCATCAAACAGACCGGTAAAATAGCCCCATGAACATGAACAGGAATATAATGCTGAAATAAAATCTTAAACATCCAAAGTACTAAGATGCATACTCATACATATATTTAGCGGAAGCAAAACAACATTCATTCATATACATGTTCATCATAATTCATTAACAGTAAACATAAATGCAGAAGTAATATAGACAAGGATACTTATCTCATAGAGAACTTGTCTCGCAACCAGCTACGTCGCTGCAATGTTCCACCCAACCATAGGTCAGTGTGCTCATCAATCTCTCAGCAACACTGTCACCCCTGAGCTGGGCATGATTCCCCAAGGAATAAGGGATTAAGCAGGCTTACACATATCCAAGGTACACAAATCATCCAAGCCCACATAATAGGGCTTATCAGGCTATCAAGGAGCTGGGAGAAGCTAAATGCTAAGTTGGTGAGCTCATGGAAGAGCTAAGGATACCTACACCAGATCTATCCTGACCTCTAATACACACACACACACCTGACACCAGGAATCAGTCCCTTCTCTGCTTCATAGTCCCTTGGGCCTTGACTTCCCTTGCCAGTGCTCTTCCAGGGTTGTGGAGAAGAAAGCCAGCCATCTAACTTTGTCTGTGTGGCTCCCCAAACCTAATTTTCTCAAGCATACCTGTTATACAGCTGATTGGCACCTCTCCGTCCGAGTACCGACATCCCTTAGGTCGGCACACAAAAGGACACTTATGGATTGAGGTTTGCCTAGTTTCATTATACCTTGGTTGATGATGAAATACATTACCTATATGCCCAGCTAGTTACTTTGCTATTTTGAGATTTTGAGTGCATGCGCGACTATCTCTATTGGCATCTCGCGCATATGCGCGAGTGTTATGTTTAGCAGGTCGCGCATACATCTATGCGCGGGTTGCTCTTGTACAGAGTCGCGCATGATGCGTGGGTTGCCTTACTACAGACCCGCGCATATATTCCTCAAAATTAGTTTTTAAAAACACGCGTTAATGGGAGATTAGTTGTTTCATTTACCTTAATCCCATTAACTACTGCAACCTCCCTAACCTTCGAGAACTGCCTCATTTCCTTCAGATAAATAGAGGCCTTGGGGAGGGTTTTGGATATTCATACTTGGAGAGAAAAGTTATGCTGGTGGATTTTCTACAGAACCTTTGGAGCAGAGAAACTTAGAGTCCTTTGGTGACAGAGGAGTCCCTTGTTCAGACATTGGGTTGTAACCTAAACTCCCTCTATTATTGTTAATAAAGCAGATTACTTCTTCCATATTGTGTTTCATGTGTTGTGGCTTGGTAGATGTTTATATTTCATTATAATATGTGATTTGCCTAACCTGCATCTTTATATATGAATCATACTGTATATTGGAAGAATCTTTGTTAACAGGTTGAAGGAGGAACTATCCTGGAGATTGTAGAAGTGAAGCAAAGAGGAAGGAGTTAGCTTGGATCAACCTTCGTTTATTACAAGTAAGTTCCTGCTACTTCCCTATTTCCTATTTGTGCTTTTATAATAAAATTGTTTGCAAGGTCATAGTAAGTTGGTAACCCCCAGACCTAGGTTATTAGGTGAATTATCCATTACAACAGAACTGGCGACTCCGCTGGGGATGCCAAGTCTGCTTTAGGTCTTTTTCTGTTGTCCTGGCCAGTAATTGCTCGAAGTCTTGTCTGTGATCTTTTGTCCTGCCTTCTTACACACTTACAGCATTTGAAAGTCTTGGTTTTTCTCTGTTTTTTGAGAAAATTTTACACCTATGCGCAGGTTGCCTTTATAGACAGTCGCGCATATCGAGTTGCATGCGCGGGTTGTCCTTATAGACAGTCGCGCATCATACGCGACCTACACTACTACACAGTCGCACATACTCCTGAAGACTGTGAATTTTGTGTTGAAGTTTGCTTGTTCTTTGGCATGTTATAAGTCCTGTCTTCTGTTGAGGCTTTCTTTAAGAGTGTTGCATAGTTGTCTGAGTGTATCAGGTG
>LPNX010785697.1:0-73539 GCA_001517045.1 Pseudotsuga menziesii
TTGATGCCAACATGGACTTGATGTCATTGATGTCACCATTTTGCTGAAGATGTTGAAGACCCAGCCAATGATGCTGAAGACCTAGGAGATGGACATTGATGCTAAAGGTTGTTGATAATATATGGTTCTATTTGAAGAAAACCTTAAGTTGTGAAAAAGTCCCGTAAGTTGATTGAAGTTTAAAATAGTCAAAGAAGTCAGCCCAGTCAACAGAATAAAAATTCCTTAAGGTGACTCTAATGGGTGACTTTATAGAAAGTTTTTTTTTTAATATAAAAATATATTAAATGGGGTAAGGTGAATTACAAAGGGAAATTCCTTAAGGTGACTCTAATGGGTGACTTTATAGAAAGTTTTTTTTTTAATATAAAAATATATTAAATGGGGTAAGGTGAATTACAAAGGGAAATTCCTTAAGGTGACTCTAATGGGTGACTTTATAGAAAGTTTTTTTTTAATATATAAATATATTAAATGGGGTAAGGTGAATTACCTTTTGAAATACTTACCCTTGTTTTACCTTTTGAAGTCACTCTCTTTGAACACGCTAAGATGTGTATATATACACCTTCGCTCAGCAAAAAAAAGTAAGCGTGGAAATTTTGGGAGCATGCGTGGATTTTTTTTACTTCAGCGTGGAAATTTTTGAACAGCAGCGTGGATTTTTTTTTTGGGGGAACTTCAGCGTGGAAATTTCTTCAGCCTGAAATTATTTTTTTGGGAGCAGAAACAATTATACACGAGCAAATTCGTGCCCTAATGACTGAGATGCAAATTGAAGCAGCTCTGAGTATATTTCAGTGATAGTTCTGTGCATTGAGGCTCGGTGGCAGCAGAGGAATTTTTTTTGTTGTGTGGCATCAGCGTGGAAATTTTCTTTCACGTGGAAATTTTTTTTTGACTGTGGCTGCTGCCCATATGGATTGTTTTAGGGCTGTCATTTGTCAAGTAAAGCTGCAATCGGTTGTGTAATGCTGTCAGCTTCATCTTATGGTGCTTTACTACTGGCGTTTGGATGCTCAATGATCACATGTTCGAGTTTTGTTTCGGATTAGAAGAGTTGGGCCTGTTTTGGGCACATTTCCAGATTTTTGTTGTTTGTTAGATTTCCGATGTAGCTGGATTGAAATGGGGAGTTTAATGATGGGCAGGCTGAAGGAGAGGCTGAGATACTGGGGATTTTGATGTGTGTTAAGCTCGGTTTAATGGGATTTTCATACCTTTTTGTTTCCGGGAGCAGAAATCAGTGAACAGGATTTTAATAGGAAGAACCCATTTTGATTTGGAGCTTTAAGTGGTTGTGTGGATTCAAGGGCGTTCAATTAGGTAGTGGGCAAGAGGTTCAGTGGCAATGGAGGCTAGAACAAACACAGCGGAAGATTCTTACAAGAGGAATGGGCACGCTTCAGTTCGGGATGATGGTGTACTTGAGTAATACCCCTGGAGTCTGCTACATCTTCAGTTTCAAGTCCAAGGATCTTCTACAATAGCATAAGGACTACATTTGGCATATTTGATGGCTCTTTAAGAATGGGTGAAGCTTGTTAAGGTCTTGAAGAAAAGGTATGGCAAAAGTCTGATTGAAATTTCTGATTGTTTTGTATATCATTATTGATTGAAGCTGCTGGGCTGAGTTGGAAGGTTACTCAGGAAAACTAGAATGATTATGACAGTCATATCAGTAGAAGTACTTCTGCAAATAATACTATAGAACAGTGGTGAAGAGATTATATAAATTACAGCCTTTGAAAAGCATATACAGTGACAAAAGACAGTCAGACAAAATCTCTTTTAAGAGTACAGTACATACAAGAAGAATTCCTTTGAAGGATATTACAAGAGTCATCTAATCAGCAGACATGAAGATGTGAAGAAGACTGATGATTTAAGGCAGCAGATGTGATATGACAAATGGCAGTTTGAGGATGAAGATAATTTACAGACTGATAATATGTGTAAAACAGAATTGGCAACAAATTGAAGAGACAGTAAGATGATGTTTACCCAGTAAACATTCAGCAATGCTCAGTGATGTCTTATATGCTCAGAGGTTCTATCCACAGTCCAAGTGGATATGTTTTGCAGTTCGAGTTTTGAATGCACAGCTGTTGAAGACATCAAGAACATTCACAGTAGCTTGATGCACAATCCAAGGTTTGACAAAATAAGATCTCTACAGTAACAAGGTATGTATGTGAGGTGTATGTATGTGTTCAGTGAAGTGTCTAAGTACATTGCATAAACTGGTGCACACAGTGATGAATACAATAGTGATTGTTCAATGATAGTGCATACACAGTGGTATGCATACAATTCACAGAGATACAATATACAATGGTATATGTGCAGTGATGAACAGTATTGACTGCAAATAGTGGTATATTGATACATACTATGATACATATTGATGTGATGATCCAAGTTTAAATGATGATAGCAGACCTTCATAAGTTGCTGACAGAGGTTGAGACAGTCTGAATTGGTCAAGCTTGAAACACATCTGAATGTGTCTTAGTTCAGACTTGGGATTTGATTGCCTGGAAAAGAAGTGTGCATGAGATTGACAACACAAAGCTTGAACATTAACAAAAGATAGCAGCCCTAGTCCAAGGCTGAGTTATCCTAATGACTTTGCAGTGTTGAAGCACTTGTGTTGATGAACAGTGTGGCAGCAGTATTGATGGGCAGTGTTGACATGTTGATGTGCAGCAGAAATTGACCCAGTAGTTACCAGAGAATGACCAGCAGAGATACATGAGCAATGTATAGCAGAGAAATGATATATCAGTAGACAGTGATGTTTTGGCAGTACATACTTGAACAACAGGTTGGACAGGTTGATAACTTGGCAGTATTGAAGAGCAGGTGTGTTGCAGCAGGGTTAATCAATAGTATTGATCAGTAGCAGATTGAAGAGACAAGTGATGAAGTAATAGTGAGCTTTAATGTAAAGGCAAGCTTGACTTGCTTTTGAGGTTAGGATACCTCAAACCCTTCTTAGCAGGGTCTAAGAAAACCAGGCAGGGTCCTGGATTAAGAGTAGGTGCTCTATTTATCAGTAGGTGCTGATTTCGCCTAACGGTTGTAGCCGAACCACAATTAATATAAAAAGATTACAAATTCATATGATGTGGTGTTCTTCTGTGTTATGGCTCTTGATGATTTAATTGCTTTTGATATGTGAATGATGTTTATGAAATGTTTATGGTAGATTAATGGATTGATGAATTGGTAGCTAACCAGGATAAGCCAAGAAAGGTTTAAATTTATGCTTCACACTGATTCACCCCCCCTCTCAGTGTCAACACTGGGTACAAGTACAACGTAACACACTCATAAGATTTCATATTCTAAGGTATGCCTTAGCCATAGGGAGGGTGTAGAGCTTAGTCCCACCCGATTAATTTTTGAATAAGTAGTAAAATTTCATCTTGCTATTGGGTTGTATGGCAGAAACCTCTAAACTATGTTATAGTCAGCATCCATATAAGTTGATGGAAAAAATAAAAGAAAAATTTAAGTTAATGTCCATATAAATTGATGGAGAAAATAATTAGAACTAAGTTAATTAGAAAAAAATGAATTGCAAAATGGAAGCAACTAGCCTAGATGTGCAAATTTGACATGGGGGTAGGGGGGATGCAAGGAATGGGATTTATGCCACTGATCCCTGACACTTGCAATAGTCCAAAGGACTATGGAGAACACTTGTTGACCCTTATAAGTTAGGAATCAATCGAGTTTACAATAGGACCAAAGAGGTCATATTTGTGAAGGAACGAAATGATGGTTTGACCGCAACTCCTTTGGGAACGGGGTTGCTCCTTAGGAGAATCTCCCTAGCCGTCAAACCTGCATAAAGAATGCTTTAAACAATGGCTTAAAGTTCATTAAGGTTGGAAGTTAGTTGCCCCCTAAGCTTGCAAATGAACCATCAACTTGTCTTGTCAAAAGCACAACTAAACATAGAGTGTTAAAGGGATTAAAGAAACAAATACACAATGATGTAAATAGAATTTCTTTTGCTATTTATGCACTGTTAAGATAATGAAGAATGAGCTAAATAACTCAAATCCACTTAAATGAAGCTGCCTTTATACATAAAAAATTATAGATCTAAGTGTAAATTGATATAGCTTTTATGCATGCACTTAGAAATACCCTTTAAATATATCTACTTAATAATATAAGTTGAATGCAAAATAGGTCTAAAACATGCAAATTGACTTTAAAATTATAGATCCTATATTGCATGTGTGTAACCAAGTTGAAAATATTGCTTTGTAAGATAAGCTAAGACAATTTTATTATTGTCCAACAAATGTCCACAAAAGTAGGTCAATGCCTTTCAAGTTGGACTATGAAGTCATCAAAGAATTGCAAAGAGTGACTTGTTCATGTAAAACCAACAAGCTGAAGGTGTTTCTCTAGGCTAACCACGACCTTCTTGATGGATGGGGACTTGCAAGTTAGTTAAGCAACTGTAGAAGAGATTGGATCTGTTCTCCAAACTTCTCCCAGTGCAACCAACAAGAGAGGGTTAATAAAACATAGATACAACTGAAATAATGTTTAAATTAAGATCCTCTCTAGTAGATTACAATAAGATCTAATAAGTAAGCAACTTAAAAAGATCCTATCCTATTGGGTAATAAAACTCTTTCAAAGGCCAATGACGAAGAAATAATTACAAGCTATTAAACCAACAGAGTTTATCTCATATATGATGAACAAGACAATAATATCCACACATTAGCAAGCAACACCCCATGTGACCTCCAAAGTCTTCACTTTATTCAATTCCAGTCCCTAAAGAGTACAATAAGACTTGTGCATAGGCATCGACTGACAACCAACTTTGACAAGAGGATAGCGCCCTTGCTTAAATAGCTAAGGTAGAAGAGGTGCACCCCCTTTAAACTCTTAGATTAGCTAAAGAGAGAACTAGAGTGCAAGGAGTTGTCAACTCCACTCAAGGTTTCATATCTGAGAGAATCTAGGGGCTAATGCACCACCTAAAAGACCTCTTGCACCACATTAGAGAGAGCTAGGGCTAACTCTAGATAAGGTGCGCCCTCACTCAAGCTAATTGGGAGATAAAGAGACAAGATCTAGATTATCTAGCATTAATTCCAATGTCATCCACTACATTTGGAGTTAATTGAGAGACCAAGAGGGGCTCCCACCTAAAAGGGAATATTTCCTTTCACCAACTACCACAAATCATGGAATTTGTCACCCGAGTGCAAAAATCAGGAGATTTTGTTCAAAAAAGGGTGCACTAGGCTAAAACAGGTGGTCTAAAGGGGTTAATGAATCATATTAAGGTGTTTGACACCTTCTTTATCCACATAAATCAAATAGTATACAATATACACTCCAAAAATACCTAAATTACAAATTTTACATGGCCATATGACTAAACTATGAGATGTATGGAATACAAATTGACATTAGACTAGACACCATGCTAGGGAAAAGACATTAGGGCTTGCTCCAACTTTGGAGTTATGAGTGAAAAAACTGAGTCAAGCTCATACCACAATGGCCTAGGCTTATCTCTGTAAAAAAACACCCCAAAGCAATATTATTGTGACTATATTTTAGATGAACTAGCCTTTTACAGATAGGTAACTCATATAATCTCATTTTACATTTTCTTCATAGGGGATATGGAACATGTAGATACAGTCTAGAATGAGAAGAAAAAGACGAGGCATTTATGCTTGGTAGAGCTTTGGCACTGCAATCTCTTTTGTACATATTCATCTTCAATCTTCGTGATCATCCTAGTGTAAACTGGGTGGTAACAGGTCCATTTAGAAAGTTGTGTATTAATCAATGCTTTTCCATCCTGGGATAAATCCTTTGACAACTTGGATGTAATGAAATAAAACTCCAATACGAGCTCTTGAACCATCTTAGATAGTAGAAATTCAAATTATAGAAATATATATAAACATTTCGATTCACATAATTGTTGTTTGCATTTAACTCCACTATTTATAGGCATAGAACATCTTGGAATTTGAAGCAGATTGAAGTCGTATGATAGTAGCAGTTTTACTCAACATAACATACTTCACACTTATATATGAGAACCATTCAAGAAAACTTCAAGAAGTTGGGACTGTTTCTTTGAATTCGAACCACCAATCTGCAACAGAATATAAAAGACAATAAGAGAAGGGGTGGCTCCCAACAATGGTGAGTTCATTGAGCTAGACGAGGGATATGCTTAGCAAAGTGGGGAATTGTTCCTATGGTAACTTGATTTCACTAACAAGCGTACGACCCTCCAAATAGGCATAAAGCCTAACAAAGAGAGAATTCACTCCATTGGCATGTTTCATTGGCTATCCTTTGATGTGTATGACCCAACAGGGTAAGAGAATAACCTAGCAAGGAAGTGAATCGACCCAATAATGAAGGAAATCAACTCAAAAATGATAAAAATACCCCAAGGCAATGCATGTTCGCCCCAAGCAATTGTAAAAAATGTCCAACCGACTAGAAAAATGCCCAACAATACAAAACACCCCAATGACTAGAGTAAACACTCAATAACGAAGTACGACCTCTGGTAAGGGAGACATCATACAACAAGAAAGAATCTTCCCAATCAAGGAATCACAACGTCCAATAGTCCATAGCTTGAATAATAACTGAAATTAGAAACTCCCTAAAACAATGTAGCAACAATGTGATGGCAAACATTGATTTTTTGATCTTAAGGATCTATGAACAATGAACAATAAATAGTTTTTCGAGTTCTCTATTAGCTAAGAAGGAATATAATGAAGGAGAAAACCTAGAAGGAAATTCCAATAAAGGTGGAGCTCTCACATTATTGCACATATAACAAGGTAGCCATTTATATTTAGAAAAAATGCTATTCAAACTCACATTTAGAAATATTACATGGTATATAGAGAGGATTTCACTGCAAATAAAAACCAATCACATCATGAACACAATATTTTACCTTGAAACCCAAATGAGAAAATCAATATTTGGTGGTTGCTCAGTTTGTTAATTTGAAAATATCTAGATACAATGCAACTTTGG
Source organism: Pseudotsuga menziesii (assembly GCA_001517045.1). Classification (NCBI taxonomy): domain Eukaryota; kingdom Viridiplantae; phylum Streptophyta; class Pinopsida; order Pinales; family Pinaceae; genus Pseudotsuga; species Pseudotsuga menziesii. Next base: position 7,069 of record LPNX010785697.1, read on the forward strand.
ACTCTCTATAATTCTCTTCTCTTGGCTAGCAAATAGGCAAAAAATCCTTTGAGAGTGAAAGTTCAAGAAGTTATAGGAGAGCTGGGGGTAATGGGAAGGCCAACAAGTCGACCTTCCATCTTCCATTCCCCTCACCTATTTTCATTTTTATATTTCATTTAATTCTTGATTTTCTTCTCTTTTGTCTTATCTAACTTTCTATTGCATTGTATTTAATGTTTTCTCTAGCCTTCTTTAATTGTTGAATTGCCTTAGATATTGAGTATTATAACCATTGCTTTGTGTTCAGATCCATTCCTGATAAGGAGAATTGGCACGAAGGGAGAAAGAGAGGAGGGCATGGTTGGATAAGGGGATGGGATCATGGGAGTAACCGAGAAATAATAGACAAACGGGAGTGGGTCCTGGGTAGACATGGCGTAATCTACTACACTAGATCCCCCACTATGAGGGAAGCATGTGAAGTAACGAGGCTACAAGAAGCAAGAGAGGCCATTCAATATTAATTGCTTGTGAGATTACCTAAGCTACAAGAGGTTCCTGCCATAAATTGTAATGGGCCCCAAATCATCGTCAAAACACTCGGTGGACTCCGACTAACTTTGTATCTAACTCTTGAATACAAAACACATCCTCATATCGGTTGCGAAAAGGGATCTAGAGAGCTCGGGTGCAGGTGTTGAGGTTGCCTAGAAGGATGATCTCCCTAATAACTAATATTGAGTGATGCAACATACAAGTGTAGGTAGGGATCCCCAATTGAGTTGTGCTATGAATAGTAAATGAAGATGAAGATGTGAGGAGGTAGCATATTGTGATGCAGATGTCTCTAGGGAGAGAATCCGAGCCTCTAACCTAAATCCACATGAACATGGTGAACTTGTTTGAGGCTACCATAGAGACCCTACTAAGGAAATCCCAAATCAAATAGACTATGACATGTGAACGTTCAACACTGCAAGGGCACCTAGTCTCCTATCTGCAAATTGAAAGCTAATGGTAACCCACAGTGTTTGGAAGGGGTTGGACATGACTTGCATGGGTTTTAGTGATGAAGAGGATGTTTGACAACCCAAGTGCATCATAAATCATTCTTGGCAATGACTAACATTGCCATTCCAATAGTCAACTGAGATGCATGATCCCCGTCGTCTCTCCCACTCAGCTTGTCATTTCGAAAACCCAGGCTTGGGTTCCCACCCTAAGGGAAAGGAGTCCCAAATGACAACCTTGAGATTCTTGATGACCACACATTTCCATACCTATTGTGTTACTATAACTGGCTCCCTAGAGTGTTTGAGCTCCTCAACTTGTGATTTAGTGAGATATTTATCTAGGAAGATCTTGCTAGAAAGAGAGAACAACTTCCAATTAGCTCTACAACTCAACAAAATGGGGTTGTGGAAAGGTGGAATAAGGGAATTGTTGAAATGGCAAGTTGCAAGGTAAGGCTATACCAAAGATGTACTCGATAGAAGCTCAACAAGAGTACCACATAGGTTCAAAACATTGCATTAAAGGAGGCATGGTCTAGTAGAATACCTAAGGTTAGTCATTGAATGTTTTTTGGTTTAATTGCATGTGAATAGTCTAGCTAAAAACATAGAAATAAATTATATCCAAAATGTAGAAAGTTGATGTTTATTGAGTAAAACAAACAATTTGAGTCATAAAAACTATTGGACACTATTACCAGAAAAGGACTAATCGATAGTGATGTATTATTTTATGAGAGTTGTTTCTGCCTAATACGCACCTTGGGTAACGTGGCAAAAATCTTCAAGTCACTGGGTGCATCCTTAGTGCAAGTCATGAATCAAGTACTATCACTTGAAACTTGACTCCTCTGTCTAGGCCAACTCCTAGTGAAGACAAGGGGGGTGGTCTCTAATAAAATAACTAAAGCTAAATAAGCTAATTTACAAAAATAAAAGTAATTCTAGAAGTTTTGAAATATTGAACAAGAGAAATGACAATAAATTTATAGTAGTAGCATGCAGAATAATCAACTAAGACACGTAAATTGATTTAAATAAAAGATTGATAAGTAGACTAGTGCCAAAGTAAATTAAATGATTGCTACTAAAAGGAAAATGTTGTGCAGTGCCTCTTGACAATTTTAATTATTAAATGAGTGGATTAAGGAGTGGGTTAATTCTTGGTTAAGCCCACTTAGACTTTATCCTCAATAGTAAATGTGGAGCAACAGTGTCGAATGTTCAATGGGCAAAGAATGAATCTAATTAATGAGTATCCGCTGGACTTCTCTTCATGTTTAATGCAACCGCTTACTTTGACAATAAAGTTTTAGATAGATTGCCCTATTAACTAGTCGCTAATATCCCCTTTCTGATTGTTAACCAAAGCTCAGGCAAGCCTGCGATGGTCAAAAGAGCATATTGGGGAACAAAAGCCAAGGTTCAATTACTCTTAAACAAAATAAACTAAAAAGAAAGCGACTAAGTGAAATGGGTGCGAAAGGTGACAGATCTGAACTAAGCAATTAGGACTAAAAGTTAATTCACACACACAAAACAAGATACAGGTCCCCCTAGGGGAGATGGGATGTGGGCATTGTGTAGTCCACATGCTTTTCTTTTATTTATGGTTATTACAATGAAGGGAGTACTTGTGGTCCTTTATAGGCCAGGAACCACAAGTTTACAAGTTTGGAGGCTTTGAAAAATGCTTGAAGAAAGGTATAGAAGAAGATGGGTTCCCGAATGGCTTAAAGTGTTAAAATTCGCCAACACTTCTCTTTCCCTGTTCATCAAGAGCTGAAAAACAACCAACAAACTTGAGCTAAAGATGCTCAATTGGTCAAAAAAGGAATAAACTTTAGCTCTCTACTTAAGCACTTGAACATATGTAACTTATAGAATGCAAGTACTTAGTTTTAATAGTTAGATCTATGAAAAATGTGCCTTTAAAATTTATATCTAACCTACAAATGCATAGTTACATAAGATTAGCTAATGATATCCTTTGAAATTGACTAATTTGATTAACTATGCATAATAGAACTAGTAACCAAAAGATTTTGTATTTTAAGATTAAAGAAGGCAAAAAGAAGAAATCCCTTGAACTTGGGCTTGGAGTCTTGGTAGTGGAACTCATAGGCAATATGTTCTTCTTGAGATTGCTTGAAGATGAGGAGGATGCCTACTCGCTCAACCTCTTCTTCAAGCTAGACAACTTGCAACTCTTAGACACACTTGTACAAGAGAGTTTAAAAGCATTGTATTAACTACAAGAGAAGCTTACAAAACATGCATTTAAACATTACATGTATCTTTAATAGATCTAATGTAAGTAAGCAATAAGATGATAGATAAACAAATCTACTTCTCTTACCCAAATGGGAGAGAAGCCCCTTACCTCATAAGCTTAACAATAAGCATCCACACACCTGAAGAGAGCCACACTGTTTTGGCCTCTGAAGCCTTTATTTATTCAATACTTCAAAAAATTATAGTGTTTCCAGCAACGGTTCGACCTTCCATCCCAAACAATGGAGAAGAGCCTTGCTTAAATAGAAAAAGAGAGCCCAAGAGGGCGCACTAGCTAAAGAGATAGACTTGCCAAACCAAAGAGATAAGGACGGGCTGGGTTAGATTGGATCCAACCTCCAAAAATTAGCTTCTCCCATGGGCGCCACTTTGAAAATTCAACTTCCTTCTAGAGAGAGGCCCACCCCTTTGGAGAAATACGCCCCACTTTGTAGAGAAAACAAACTTGCTTTGATTTATCTGAGATTAGCAAAATTTAGCTTTTAGAAAAACTCAAAATCATTGCTGCTTTACTTTGCCACCACAGTAGACATGTCTCCGACATGTTTCCTTGATTTTTTGAGATGTTGATGTTTTCATTTTTTCTATTTTTGGCCTTTTTATTCACTTTTCGAGAAAAAAATGAAATTAAGTGATAAATAATCACTAATTTCATTTTTTAAAGTGGGTGGTTAGAAAACGAGCACCCCTATGGAAAAATCCACTTCCTAGTACCACTTTTATGACTTAGTGAATTTTTACATTTAAAATAGGCCACTTTTTATGGAAAAATAAAACATTAACAGAAAATTAAAAACACATGGGGGAAACTTAGCGCATGTTCATATGACTCAAAAATAATGGCTAGCATGGTAATATACATAGACACTGTTATCCAACTTTTTGTACCATAGTTGGGTTACCTGAGGAGCCGCTGGTTGACAGACATGTTCAATGTTTGATTTCAGTGTATCAGTTGATCCGTCTTCATGTCTAGCAAATATTGGCTAGCTAGTTTTTCATTTGAATAATTTTGACCATGGCCCCGCAGGGTTTGTAATAAAATGTGCTAGTAGGGTATTTTTGAGAGGTTCGGTCTCCTGAGACGTAGAATCTCAACTAAGGTATTCCATGGAGTTTTTTGCCCTTGACAATTATGCTTTGCCTATAGCCGAGCATAATTGACGAGGTTTTCTCCCGCTTCCTCCAAAGCTGGAATGCCCGATTTTGAATTTTGGGCCTTAGGGGGTTATTAGAGCCCAACTGAGTATGTATAAACCTACTAGCCATTATTAGAATAGAGCATGGTCATGTCCTAAGTCACTAGGACCCTCAAAAAAATTTCCGAAAATTTTTTACCAGACGCGTCAAAATTTGTATTTTTAATTTTTTAATTTTTTAATTTTTCCTAAGTTTTTTAATAAATTTTTTCCATAATTTAAATGGAAAAATTCAATTTGCAATAAGTTAGTCATCCGGAACCCGAATTCAGTGATTGAAGGCTCTAACCTTAAGCCAAAAATCATTCTTGATTAGCCAGCCAGTCGGGTCCAACTTTTAGATCATCATTCGGCCACATAACTTATATTTTCTCAAAAAAGTCAGTTTTGGGAAAAATATTGATTAATTAATAAAAATGATTATTTTGGAGAAAATCCAAATCTCTCCAAATTAATCCAAATTCAGCGAAATAAAAGGCTAAATGACACGACACGGAGCATTTATGATGATTCCAATCAATATCGGTCAGTTTCAGATCAAGTATCTGAGTGTAGCAGTTGAACTATCAGTCAGAAATTTGCCCTCTTTGGTCAAATCCGTTTTTGGTTGAGGTGGGGGTTATCTATTGGTTGGATGATCATTACGAGGGAGGATGAGCCACCTCACCCTCCCTCATTACTCCAGCACTCAGTTGCAGCTTAGTTCAACTCCAAATCATCATGCCGAGCTCATTCAATTACTCCGGTGTCACTCTTAGTTTGGTTTTAGGGTTTTAGCCTTCTCTCTTTGTATAAATAGAGGCTCTTTGAGCTCTATTAGGATGGACTTTTGTAGTAGAGTTACTCTAAGAAAATTGTATCAAGCATTTGCTTTAATTTGTTAATAAAGATCAGACTTTGGAGGTCCATGAGCTCTTGGATGTGGTAGTTCTTTGCAATTGGTTGAGGTGATATTGTCTCTAACCCCTATTTCCTTAATGCTTATGTGAGATTAAATTGTTTATTTGTTAGCTCAAGAGGGCCATTGTTGGCACAGTAGAACAATCATTTGTAGTTCAACTTGATTGTTTATGCGAAGTAGATTAGTAATTTTGATGGACACGAGTAATCAGTATATATGTAATGTTGATCATATTTCAATTTTCTTAGCATACTAGCATATATTTTGATCTCACATTTTGTGTTAAGTTGTAGTGTGTTTTTAAGCTTCACAGGTTGAAGAAGGGTGTGAGCTCATCTGCTTCCATTCCAGGCTTCAAGCAAACTTTTTGATCTAACACTTTCATTGCAGGACCTACAGAGATCTTCTTCTTCAAAATACAAAAAGAAAGCTGGAAGTCTAACTCTCTCTCTTGGGTTCCATCCATAAATTTAAATACTTTTTTGGTTACCGAACTTCCTTCCTCTAGTTCTCACTTTGCTCCTTGACTTCTTTTGTTTCCTTGCTTGCTAGCCCCTTTCCTCCTTGACTTGTTTGCCTTTTCTCACTTTTTCTTCATTGCTGCCCCGTTTTCTCTCTCTTTTACCATCCCTTTTCTTCATTTTGGACAACCTTAGTGTGCCCTAGTCTTCCTTCCCTTTTTGCCTTTTTTTGCCCTAGTTTTTGGGCCTTCTTCAACCTTGTTATTGGCCTTTTCTTCCACTTTTTGTTCGCTGCCCTGTTTTGTAATTTTTATGACAGCCATTTGTTTTCTCTTTCGCTGCCTCGTTTCTTCAATTTTTGTTCTCCTTCAGCTTCATAGTTGGCTGCCCTATCCCTACCTTTCTTTGGTTTTGACCTTCTCTTTGTTTTCTTGCCTTCTTTTCCTCATCTTCTTTTATTTCAGCCCCTCTTTTCCTTTGCTCTTTTGGCTCTCATTCAAACTTTTTCTCTTTTCCCTTCTCACAGGTTTCAGAAAGATTTTCAAGTAAAAGTAAAAGCACTCTCCTTTTTACACAAGTCCTAATATTAGTAGAGGTGTTTGCTTTCATTTGAAGTCCTTTCAAGGATTAAAATCCTTAAGACACATTGTATAAATTTTAATAAAGATCTTGTGTTTGAGTGGGGTTTTTAAGTCCCCATTCTCATCCTCCCCCATTTGGGGAGGCTTGTGTTGTGTTTACTTGTGTATGCTTAGGTTATATTTGCTTGTCTTCATCATTATTTGCATCTTATTCTTAGAATAATTGTTAATCCATCACATCTAATTCATTAATTAAGTTGATTATTCTATTTTAAATTGCTTATTTTTCTAAGTAAATCAACTGCTTAAATCTTTTGAATCACACCATAAGGTGGATCAAGAGTACTCTCTGTCGGAGAGTTTAATGACTCATCTTAGCTTCTTGTTCACATTTGTTTAATCAATTAACTCTTAAGTAAGACTCTTGAACTTGCAGAAACACAAGTCAAGAGCACTCTCTATCGGGGAGCATCTTAGTATTTGCATCATCCTTGCATTAGTCTCATCTAGATTAGATAAGACTCTTGAACCTTCGTCATAAGACAAGGTCAAGAGCACTCTCTGTCGGAGAGTCTAATTAATTAACTTAATAAAATCTTCAACACACACACCCCTTTAATTAATTAATTCCCTTCCCTCCTTGTCGGAGTATGCTATGACCGATCTCTGATTGGAATACCCAAAAACGACATTGGATCTTTAAACCCTACAAGAGTAACTACTACACTTGGTTGTAGTAGTGTAGTTATTTTTGTTGCTTGGAATAAAAGAAAGCTTTGGAGGAAGGATGGTGTCATGTTATTTTGTGTGGATGAGCATTGCCATGTTTTACTGTGGTAACTTGTATTTTTTCATAACTTGCTTATTATGGTCTTGTGGATCCAGGATTGAAATATTGATAATAAGTTTATTATGGTCTTGGTAGGAAAGGAACTTAGTTAATAAGTTTATTGGCTATTTCCTTTTCTTATATGCATGCCTAAAGATCTAGATCTAACATGTTTTATAAAATTATATGCATGTTGTTTTAATCTCTCTATTTATGTATTAATTGGATCTCACAAGCATCTTTGCAAGCCTTGGATTAGTTGCAGGTATCTTAGTTTGGAGAAAGCTTTGATCTAGTTTGCTTCTTTTTTTCCTCCAACATTTTCAAGGCATAGTCTCTCGACATTCCACCAGAAAGCTCCACGGTTGATAACTAGGGCACCGAACCACCTCTTTCACTCTTTCTCCTTTTAAATCATTACTTCCTTTGGTTACTTTCCTCTTATATCTTAGATCTACGGTTTATAAGTTAATATCTTTTATAGATCTGAACATATAGGAGTTGCATGCATAGATCTAGATTCATTTAAAAAGATCCGAGTCTTTTTCTTCAAACTAGATCTTGTAGCAAGAAAGTTTTCATTTTTACAAGTTATTTTAAAGTAGATCTAAAGCTTGCTCAAAGTGAATAGTCTTTCTTTATCTAAAGTTAAATCTTGCAATCAAAGTGCACATTGTATTGGTTGCCCAAAATGCAAGCCAAATTTTTTCATTTTTTGTAGTTTAGCTTAGCAATTTTTTACTAAAATTTTGTGAGTTGTCCAAAGACACTTCCACAGTTTTTTTGGGCACTTTTGACTAATATATGCTTGCTGGTTTTTAGCAGGTCGACCAAAAAAGAGAAGGAAACTTTACCCAAAAATCCATTTTTGGGCCATCCAGAGCTTCCCAGGGGTTCCCCCTATTTCTGTGGTTCCTTTTCTCATATTTTGTAAGCCTTTGGATCCTAGATAATGTTATAGCTCAAAATGACACATCTTTGCCTGTGACCACTTTCCCATGATTCCGTCGCATATCGACACTTCCATGACGACACTTCATGAAAATCACTGAAAAAACACCTAACTTGGAGGATCCATATCTGGAGTTCTGTAACTCCGTTTGACCTCATCTCTACATTGTTGGAAAGGTATCTGAGTCAGCTAAAACTTTCCAGAAGACAACAAAGTTTGAAAATGCCCAGAAATACCCTTAAAATGAGATTTTTTCAGTCTTGAAAAAATCGCCGAAAAATCAGCAAAAATTGGAAAAATTGTGAGTTTTTCCTCTGGCCGATTTTTCGTCAAGGAAAAATCACGATTTTTGAAAAACTCGTGGAGGCGCGATTTTTTAGGAAAACTCGCGGGTAGATGGAAAAAATCGCCTAGGCAGGCAATCCGCGGCCTAGTAAAGGGAAAAAGTGTTTTTTTTTTTGTCATTTGGTAAGTGAGCTTGTTGGAAGTGGAGGAGAAGGGCTTGATGAGACCACCAACACTTTTGGATGCTTTCAAACACCATTTAGCATCTCAACCAAGGATTTTTGTGGAGCAAGTGTTGAAGGTATGTGCATTTTATCCATTGTTTTTCTATCTTTTCCATGGATTGTTTGAAAGATTTCTTGCATATTTGTTTTACTATTTCGTTGCCTATTTTTTGCATATTTCTTTGCTATTTGTTTTTACTATTTTGCCATTGATTTCCATGCCCCAAAAAATGAAAAACAGTCCCAATGTAAATGGGGGTTTTAAAAAATTAGAATAGAAAATAGCATGCTTGTTTTTTTACTTCTTAGCCACCCTCTTCTTCTTATCTTTCATGCGTTAAAATCTAAATTTAGAGGTATGATTTTTTAAGCTAGAATGTTGCTATTATTTTCCAATGGAGTTTAATGTAATTTTTTTTGTTTTTGTGCCCTGGGATTGCATTTGAGTTGAAGGCTTGAAGCATTCCAAATTTCCAATTGCAAAAATGCCAAAGATATTGGACCCATTTTGGCAGTATGGTGAGCCCGAGGATGGCAACAATAGGCAAAATTTGACTTGCAAATTATGTGGGCGTCACATGTCGGGAGGGGTTAACAGGTTGAAATACCATTTAGCCAAACTACCTAGCCATGATGTTGGCCTTTGTATTGCAGTGATCCCATAAATCATGAGAGCTGCCCATGATGCCATCCATGAAAAAATGAGAAAGAAGGATCATATCGCTGCAAACAATGCTGAGCTTGCAGCTTTTGGCCAAGGAAGAAGTTTAGGTGCATCTTTATCTACCACTATCGGTGAGGGTAGTGGGAGGGGCTCCACAGCTTCACCTCTTGGGAGGGCGGGGCTCACATCCTATTATGTTGGACCAGGCTCACAACCTTCTATCAAGTCAGTTATAAAGAAATCGGAAAAGGTAGAAGCGGACAGGGTAATGGGAAGGTGTCTTTATTGGAGTCACATACCTCTGAGCATTGTTAAAAACAATCCATTTTGGCAGCTGATGTGTGATGCCATTGCAGTAGTTGGCCCAGGTTATAAAAGTGCCCCCTTTGAGGAGTTGCGGGGGCCAATCCTTCAAGCAGAAAGATGGACATCGTTGCTAGGTTGGTAGAGTTCAAGTAGTCATGGGAGAGCACTGGATGCACAGTCATGTCAGAGGGTGGACAGACGGTAAGGGTAGAAGCCTTATCAACTTCTTGGTACATTGTCCTAGAGGTACCATGTTTGTGAAATCAGTTGATGCATCAGCACATGTAAAAGATGCGGCACTTTTATGCGAGTTGATGGATGGGTTCATCCAGGATATTGGGGCGCACAATGTTGTGCAAGTTATTTCAGATAATGCAACTAATTATGTGGCTGCTGGCAGGATGCTTATGGATAGGTATCCCTCTTTGTTTTGGACTCCATGCGCTGCTCATTGCATTGATTTGATGTTGGAGGATATGGGGAAAATTTCCTTTATCAAGGTGGTGATTGATCAAGCTAGGGCCATCCCTAAGTTCATTTACAACCATGGTTTTGTTCTTAGTCTCATGAGGAGGCACACTAAAAATAAGGAGTTGAAGCGTCCTGCAATCACGCGTTTTGCCACCACATTTATTACTCTTCAGTCTTTGCTTCAATGTCAGTTTGAGTTGAAGCAAATGTTTGTTTGTGATGAGTAGCGTGATTGTGCTTACAGCAGGAGAGAGGATGGGAAAACCATTGCCAAGCTGGTGTACACTGATGCCTTATGGGAAGGAATGGAGGAGGTGTGCTCGGTTAGTGAACCTTTAGTGAGGGTTCTGCGACTTGTTGATGGTGATAAGCCCGCAATGGGCTATTTATATGAGGCTATGGATAGGGCCAAAGGGACCATTCGGAATTTCTATGTGGGAAAGGGTACCCCAGGGCATGACAGGCACATGTTGTTATGGGAGTTGATTGATACTCGATGGACTGGGATGCTTCATCGACCCATTCATGCAGCAGGACTCTTCCTCAACCCCACATTTGCCTACAAATGCAATTTTGATTTTGATGGTGAGGTTTTGGAGGGCCTTCTTACTTGTATTCAGAGGATGATACTTGATTATGACACTCGCAATGCAGTCAATCGCGAGATAGAGGTGTATCGGGATGGTACTGGAGTATTTGGCTTTGTTGATGCTATTCGTGACAGGACCGAATTCATGCCAGGTAAATTATTAACTTATTAGACCGTTTTAAGTTTTCACCTTTATTTGAAAGATGAATTATGATTTATTTATATTTATTTCTTGTTTGAACTTTGGTGACATGTAGCCACTTGGTGGCGAACCTATGGTGTGAGGACACCGAATTTACGGAAATTTGCCATCAGAATCCTTAGCCAAACCTGTACAGCTTCGGGATGTGAGCGGAATTGGAGTGTATTTGAAAAAATACATGCAAAGAGACGGAGAAGGTTAGAAACTTAGAACTTAGAATTTGAACAAAGCAATTGCATTTAAATGTTTAATGCAATTTATGAATCTACGATCCTCTAGACTCTAAATTTTTTTGATTACCCTCTTACAGGTTGGAGTTCACACGTCTTAATGACTTGGTGTATGTTCATTACAACCTTCGCTTGTGGATGGCATAGATACAGAAAGAACCTGATGCAAATGCCATCTCCTTGGACAATATTGATATATTGTCGAAGTGGAGGGTGGAGATTGAGACTCCTATCACGGAGGAGGCACTTGCATGGCTAGAGGAGGGGCAAGAGGAGGAGGAGGAGGAGGAGGAGGTGTTTGGAGGCACCATGGAGGCATCGCCACCACCTTCCGCACCGCTTGATATATCTAGTCCTCCATCCATCACTCAGCGTCGAGTATTAGATGCAGGCTCAGGGCCTTCTACTGCTACTTCTAATGCTAGGGGCAGGCCTGACAAAAGACCCATGATATTTTCCCGTAAAAGGGGAAGAGGGCATTGATATTAGATAGCTAGATGCTAGTTTTCCTCAGATACATTTATATATGTGATGTCATTTTGTATTGTTTAAACTTTATACACTTTTGAGTCCTTGATTGGACAACTATGATGTTTCAGACTTTCAGTATCAACTTTGATGAATTGTTTTATATTTGGCATGACTACATGATGATGATATATATCAGTGCTTTCTTCATATTTATGTTCCAATATGTTTTTTAGATGTTATTATTGCTTTATATGTTTAAAATTCTAAAAAAAATGCATGTATTTTCTATTTTTTAATGTTTGCCGACTTTTGCCGATTTTTCCCGATTTATTCGTCGATGTTGCCGAGAAGTTGTAATCAAGACCCTCGTTGACTTTTTGCCGAGGCCAACTTTTGCAACATTGGATTTTTTTATGCATACGCGAGTTGCCTTAAGGAAACCCGCGTATGTACGCGACTTGCTATATATAATACTCGCATACGCCTTAAATACGCGACTATTTGCATTGCAATCTGCGTATACCTCCTGTATACGCAACTGTTGTCTCTGCAGCCCGCATATTCCTCCTAAAATTGTCAAAAAAATATGTATTTTGAAATCGGGTAGTTTGGGTAGTTATGCAACTGACTCCTTCAGTTGTAACTACTTTGTCTTTGACCCTAACTCTTCATAAATCATATAAATAGAGGTAGGGAGGTCTATTAGAGGAGACTGGAACTTTTGCATTGTCATGCTGGAGGAATTGGAGCTCTATTTGCCCACACCTTTGCCCTAGAAGCTATCTCCTTGTGTTGCAGAGCTTGGAGGCTGAGTTCCTTGGAGAAGAGAAGCAGCAGAACCAGATCAAGGTTTCGTGAGGTGCCCAACTTGAAGAGAAGGTATAATTGTACTTCATTTCATGATTAATAAAGATGTGATGTCCTTCTTCCCAAATCATTGTTCAATGTGTGATTGAATCTCTGTTTATCATCATATGATGATGTTAGTTAGATCATTATTTCATGTTTATTTGATTATCATTGCTTTATATGTGGTCATAATGGTTTGAGGAGCAAGAAGAGGATTGAAGGGCTACTTGAATCAACCTTCGTTTGGCTAAGGTATGAACCATTCTAATCTCTGATCTTGCTTGTATTTACTTGCAGAACCATTTGCATCTCTCTTTCAACCCCAGTACGTTGATGGCCTCTTAAACCCTAGCCATAGGAAACTTTCCTTTACAACAGATAACAAGGACCAAATTGCACTTCTCATAAAGCATTGTAACCACAATTAATAAAAAGATCTTGAGCAGGCTCTTCAGAGCCCACTCCCCATTCCCCCAGGGGGGATCCGCGTCTTTGTCCTTTTTTATTATTTTTTGGCTTTGCTTTAGTTTAGTTCTTTCGTGCATGATAGTATACTTTAATAAATACTACTCTTTGTTTTATCATTTCATATCTCATTTTAAATCAAAGTAATACTAATACTTCCCCCACGACTTCCCGAGTTACCCGAAAGGGGAAAGAGATGCATGGTAGATTTAATTAGACAACTTGTTCTTTCTTTCAGTACTTCAATTTTATATCACTTTGCATGCTAAAATTCACCCCTCCTCGCTTTCCTGATTGAGGTTCACTTGAATCGAAAGAGACTCATGGAGGTTAAGTTTTTTTTTTAACAACAAAACGTAGTCTTTAAAATATTTAAAATCAACAAGACTCCGTTGTGTATGCTCTACACCACTGCGGTTTGACCGAACAGTTGGCTGCATCAAAAGCAACGTGGGTGACTAGTCTAATTAGTTTCACATCTCAAACAAACCTCCTTAGGCGAAAATCCAATGCCTTGATTTGATTCGTTGCAGCGGACAAATTCACAAAGGAAGTGGGAACATCTGGGTAGTGACCTCGAGACACCGTCAGGCTACACTCTTGTTGGTGTAGTGTTGGACACGTCTCAAAGACTCCGACCCAGCTCACATATTCCTTGCGTGAAGCCACATCGGATAAGGGTTTTGGACATACTCCTCGTACTTTCGGGTATATTTGGAGTTCCCTCCCCCCTTAATTTAATCCATTCATCTGCAATATTAATCTAAAACTGGCCAAGAGCACTTGCAACACATTTTCCTAGCAACACAAGAACACTTTCTTATCTCTGGACTCCATTTTTGGCATTGGTACTTACATTATACAATCATTTGCTTCTGTATGCTTTATATATCATGTGTTGATCTACATGCTGTTGTGTTTTAAACATATTTTGTTGCAATATCTTGTTCAAGTGTTTTTTCCATCAAACTCCTGAGTAACTCAATCATTATCACACTAAGCCTTAACAGCTTTAGAAACTAATAAGGTCTACCCCCCTTGGCTTCGATTAGGAGTTGGTCTAAACGGAGGAGTCAAGAACAAGGTGACATCCTCGACTCGAGACTTGTTCCCAGGGACACACCGAGTGGCTTGAAGATTTCTGCCACGTTTTCCCCCTAGGTGTGTGAAAGGCGGCAACAATGCCTAAGTGGTACTATAAAATGATGAAAGATGTGAGGGATGATGAGCTTATGTTACCCACTTGAACATGCAAATTTTGCATTAATGGTTGTTGCTCACCACTCTTTTGAATCACAAAATTATGATGAAGCGAAAGGCCATAATTATCACAAATAGTGAGACTGGTGCAATTCAGAAATAAAATCTGACTTGTGCTCAGTGCTTGACATGAGTAAGTTAGGCATCCTTCACTATTTCCTAGGTGTAGATTTTTGGTATACTAATGCAGTGTTTTTACAAAGAAAATATGTTGAAAGCTTGTTGGAGAGGTTTAAAACGGCTCACCATAAATCAACAAGTGCATGCTGAAATTATCAATCGTATCTAATTCAAAACCAACAAAGGAGTCAGTATATGGACAGCTGGTGGGAAGTTTGATTTATCTTACAGTGACCAGGCCAGATCTAAGCTTTGTAGTCAGCAACGTATCTAGATTTATGGCAACCCAAAAATTGGTCATTGGATGGAAACGAAGAGGATTCTAAAGTATCCGACGGGTACCTTGGAGTTTGGCATTCAATATGGTGGAAGTAAAGATTTTAGACTTGCATATTTTACAAATCCAGGTTAGTTGATGATAGGAAATCCACTACTGTGTACATTTTCAGCCTTGGTAGGTGCAATTTCATGGTTGAGTAAAAAAGCGAGATGCAATGTCACTTTCCTCCATTGAGACAGAGTATAGAGCAACACTTTGTGCAGCTTGTGAGGTGGTTTGGTGGAATAGAATATTTTCTAATTTGCAAGTCACACAAGTTGATTCTACAACTCTCCACTGTGACACTCAAGCTGTACTTAAATTGAAAAAGAACCCTGTGTTTCATGATCATACCAAACATGTGGAAGTGTATAGTCACGACTCACTTCATTTGACAGTAAGTAGAGAAAAAGCAAATTGAGCTGCAACATTGTGCAACTCAGGCAGACTGCAGACATGCTTACCAAGCCTCTTGTTCCGGATAAATTTATACATTTTAGAGATTATATCTTGGTGTAATATCTTGTATGACCATTAATGAAGGATAATAATGTATGGGTAGTCTCAGGAAGTACTTTAGTTAATAAAGTACATGTTAGTACATAGTACATAGTTATTATGTCATATGTTATGATTAACTTAAGTTACTTTATATTAGTTTTTAATTATAGTGAAATGTGAAGAGTCACCTTAACTTGTATTGTCAATGCAAATTATTTGAATGCTTTTTCTCTTCCATTGCTGGTGCACTTTGTTTTCTGCCATCGTTATATGTATTTTACAACATGATCTAAAGTCCATAATATTGAAATGGACAAACATACAATTGTATTTTCAAATAGGAAAAATTTTCTTCGAGAGAAGCAGCAAAGTATATAAAAATTTATTACTATTAGTGATTCCTCAAAAAATATAATGTGGTTTTGTTATTGATATGTTTTGAATGTGCGCAATAGGTGTTTGCAACTCCCGAGGCTGGCTTTGGATTTCACACTGATTGCAGCTTCTCATACATTCTTTCGCATCTTCCAGGAAATCTTGGTAAGACATATTATCATGGTTAAAAGTAAATATGCTCGTGTATTAAATATTAATTAGATAATATATTGTCTTATGGAGTTTTAAAGAGCAAGATTTTCTTAGAGTGGAGCATTATTCTAGCATCTTCATTTGGAGTAGTAAATGACAGAAACGGAGTGTTGACTGATCTGCCAAGTACATCTTTTGCTACTTTGAGTGACCTGACTATTTCTCTCGTGGAAATGAAACAAATGCAGGGGAATATTTAGCCTTAACAGGAGCACGTTTTGATGGTGCAGAGATGATTGCAGTTGGCCTTGCCACTCATTATGTTCCATCTGAGGTATATCTTGAATGTGCTAAGTGTTAATTTGAATTTAGTCAGAAAATAAGAGTTATTAAGAAATAGCCAAGGTATTATAAATTTTTAGAAAGCGGCTATGTTGTAGCAGCATTTAAAACTAATACATTTAATATTTTTCAATTATTTATTTACATCTTTCATATTATTCAATTTAAATTTCATCATATTACTGTAATTTATTCCGTCAAAGTTGAAGAGTGCTTGAAGTGTGCTTTGCTTCAATTAATTTTGTTCCAAGCCTTCAATCTTAATCCATTCTAGTTATATGTTCAATGCAAATCACGTGCATTTGGAGGAGGTGTTTTCATGTTTATTACGTATTGACTTTTTCCTCTCTTTACCAGAAATTGCCAGAACTTGAGAAGCGTTTAACCAGTTTGAATTCTGGAGATAAAAATGTTGTCAAAGCAACAATTGAAGAATTTTCTATTCAAGTCCAGCCTGGGGAGAAAAGTGTTCTGCATAAGTAAGGAATTATCGAAATCAAAACTTTACACTTGGGTTTATTAAAATATACATTTTTAAATATGCTGTTAAAAGCAGAATGACACAAACAAAAATTGTTTGCTGTAATCTCTGTTGCAAGTTATGGATACCAAACATAGCTGGACACTAACAGTTTTTCTCTGTTCAGCCGTTCATTGATTGAAAAGTGCTTTTCCAAGGATACTGTAGAGGCAGTCATAGATTTTTTGGTGAGCCTTCTACTCCCACCCTATACTTCTGTCTTTAACAAACTATCTAGATATTCACATTGCATCTTTGCAAATCCCGTCAAGTGTTTCATATCAATACAACTGGTTATATTGCACAATTTTCTGAATTTTCTACTACTCTTCATTTAGTTTTATACTTTGGAAAAACAACCTTTACTTCAAGATTGATGAGACTAACACAGCCAGAATACGTCAAGAAAATCCTTATAAAGTATCAGTTTTCCATCTCTCCGTTTCTTGTATTCTTAGCCTTTTACCTTTATGCTAGTAAATTCAGATTGTCCAAGTTCAAATGATTACACAGCTAAATATTTGGATGAAGTTAAGAATTATCCTGGTACAAAAACCTGAAGTATAATCCCAGTAGCTTACTTTCCCACTACAAATTTGTCAAGCAACTAGTTTCTGTCACCTCCCTAAAACCCTGAAGTATGTTGTGCATCTCAAGTGAAATTCAAATAACTCGAGAATATGTTGTCTTGTCAGGTATTTTGGCTGTTTGCTTTTACTTATGTTTCAATTAAAACGTCCATATTAGCAACAATTGTTTTTGTCAAGAGCGGCTGGAATTTCTGGAAGCTTCTCTGAGCTTTTACCTCAGAAGTCTAAAAAAGAATTCTTGCTTTGGGATTAGGATGCATGGATTGGCAGGATAAAGAGAAATTCATACTGAAATTGATAACTTTTGTTATGTATCTGTCCCATTGAGACACAGCAATTTGCAGTTATAATTTCATACATGTACATTTACATCAAAATTGGTGGGTTAGCATGCAAAACAACCTACTCAAACTATAAGGATAGTTGGTGTCATCCATGCTTCATCTCCTCACTCAAGGCTGTCAATAGATTAGATGATTGCCAAGGGTCCTTGCCATTATCTATGTAGAAAAAGTCACACATGGTCCAGGCTCAGCAAATAGTGGCTCCACATACCTAGCAGGGTAATCTTCATCGGTAAATATGACCAGCATAGATCCATCTTAAACCTGGATCTATCAATCATCGAAAGAGATCCAATTTCTTGAGGTGTAATTCTTTTTTCAATCTTAATTTTTTTACACGTCAAAAAACAATTTACACCTCAAGAAATTTGTTCCCTCTCGATGCTTGATAAATCCAACTTTAAGATGGATCTATTTTGCTTTTAATTTTTTTTATTTTATGAGCCGACATAAATTTTTTACTTACTTTTTATGTTTGGTAACTTATGAGCCAACATGAAATTTTTTATATACTTTTTATTTCTGGTAACTTGTTGTTATCACAGATCTTGTAGTTGCCCCGATGAATAAATCCTATGTAGGACGGCAGAGGGGACACGCAACCAAAGCTGTGACCTATGGAAACCCTAACCCCCAAAAGATAGATGGTTGTCATGCCGGTTAAGGATTCTTTCGCTTCATGCCACTAGAGAAGCCCAAGTGACAAAGGGGGATACCCGGAACAATCCTGAAAGCAAAGACCCAAGACAAATCACCAGATCAGATTCCTAATGGAGAATTCATAAGGTGAGTGTCTGAAACCCTAGACTAAAGAAAAATCCATAAATTAAGGATGCCCGAGTGGGGTGGTTATTTGAGATTGGAAATGTCACTCAGGTGTTTAAAACAGATGGCTTACAAAGGTTTCAGATCTAGGATTTTAGTGTGCTGGTTCAAACGAATAAATTTGGACCCTAGGGGGATTTAAGCAGATAATTGAGAAATCCCCAGGACGAAGATGATATCGACAATTATGGCTTCCTACACACTGGCTGGGATGAAATATTTGATAATGGAAAATACCCAGATGAAACCAAACAAGAAACAGAGGGAAAATGGCTAACTTGCTAAAGGAGGGTGTTTTCTCCCAAATAGAGACCAGTGCCAGGAGAGGGGCAGAGGAGTCCAAGCTAGACGTTTTTGAGAGAGAGGGGTTTTTTTAGTATGCCGCACAAAACCCAGATCGCCGAATTTGTAGATTCCTAGTGCATATTGGTCTGGTGATTTTTCCTAATGCTAAATGAGGGTTTTTTCAGTGAAAAATATTGATGGGTAGTGCATGAAAATCAAAAGGTGGAGAACTTACCTGAGAAACATACCTGAATCAATGCTGATGACCTCTTGGATGATGAAGAATGCCTTTCTTGAGAACAAATAAGATTTCCGGACAAGCTTTTGATGAAGTGTTGCTTTTGCCAGTGTCCCTAGCGCCCCTGTTTGCTTGCCACACCAAGGAAAATCAATCATAATGGCAAATAAACGGGAAATGTAAGCCGAAAGAAGTACAAGGAGAAGAAATCATAAATAAGTTCAACTCCCTGATAACAAATTGCCGAGATAGAGCAACAAGGCAAGTCCCCCCACCAATGCGCCTCTCTCAGAATCGCCTCCTTCAACCTGCAAGTTAAACGAGTACAAGGAAAGATACAAAAACTATGCCGGATATATCCTAGTGTAGAAGAAAAGCAGTGCCAGTCATCAACTCATTCATTCATTAAGCAAGTAGACAAGAGTGTAATCCCAGACAAAATCTCTTTATTCCAATTTTGGTGCCAAAGCTCATGAATTACAATGGGGGGGTCACTTCTCTTAAATAGTTTGAGAGAGACATAAACCCTAACTTAGTTTATCATCCAATGGTTGAGATTATAACATCATCAATGGTGGAGATCAAAATATATCAATCAATACATGGATCAAGTGACTAAGTCAAAGAGGGGGCGCACTTTGCTCAAGGACGCCCCTCTAAAGTGAAATGTCACAACATAACATAAGATATGACATTATACATCATAGGAGGGGGTCACTAGGGGCTTAATTCACCCTAAGCCCCTTTTCAACTTCATAATATAAGATATAACAATGAAAGACATCAATAGCCAATTAGAGGGGGCACCCCTTGGGGGGTGTTACCAACTTATTTGTACCATAGCTGGATCAGCCGAGGAGCCGCCATTTGACAAACATGATACATGTTTGTGTTCCAGTGCATCGGATGATCTACCCTTTGTGCCTAGTCAGTTTTGGCTTGTCAGTTTTTGTTTTGAATAATTTTGACCATGGCTTGCGGGGTTTGTAATAAAGTGTGCTAGTAGGGGTTTGAGTGGTTCGGTCCCCTAAGACGTAGAATTTCAACTAAGGTATTCCAGGGAGTTTTTTGCCCTTGTCAATTATGCTTTGCCTATAGCCGAGTATAATCGACGAGGTTTTATCCCGCTTCCTCCAACGCTGGAATGTCCGATTTTGAATTTTGGGCCTTGGGGGGTTATTAGAGCCAACTGAAGTGTATGAACCTACTAGACACTAGTAGAATAGAGCATGGTCATGTCCTAAGTCACCAGGACCCCCAGGACGCGTTGGATTTAGGATTTTAATTTTTAATTTTTCCTAAGTTTTTAATTAAATTTTTCCATAAATTAAATGGAAAAATTCAAATTGTAATAAGTCAGCCATTCGAGGTCCGAATTCAGTGATTAAAGGCTCTAACCCTAAGCCAAAAATCATTCTTGATCAGCTAGCCACCTAACTCCAAGTTTCAGATCATCATTTAGCTACATAACTCATAATTTCTCAAAAAAGTCAGTTTCAGGGAAATTATTGATTAAATATTAAAAATGATTATTTTGGAGAAAATCCAAATCTCTCCAAATTAATCCGAATTGAACGAAATGAAATGCAGAATGACATGGCATCGGGCATAAATGATGATTGAGGTTGGCACCGGTCCTCTTCAGTTAGCAATCGAAGAGCAATGAGTTCTCATCCTCTTGGCCAATTCGCCTCCTTCAGTGATGACCATGCTTGGGTGAGTTGGAGTTTTTTTATTGGTTCATTGTTTTGATCGAGGTTGAGGATTGCCATGTGTCCCTTGCTTCTAGGTTTTGGCTCCTCCAAACCTAGCACAAGCCTACCTTATGGCTTCACACCTACCTCCCTGACTTATCACGTGTGCCTCTCCTCATCCTCACGCTTTTGAAGATACAAGGCTTGTATGGGTGGTGGTTGGAGTGGTTAGGGTTGGAGTGGGGGTGCCTTGCCTAGGTGGAGGCCTCCCCTCACTCCTTCCTTCTTTATTTTTGGTTTGTACTCTCTTACGTGGCTATATGGCTAGGTTTATGCCCTCCTTGCATGGCATGGTGTTAGGGTTTTAACACTCTCTCATTGTATAAATAGAGGCTTTTTTAGCTCTATTGGGATCAGATTTTTGGCATAGAAGCTCTGGAGAATTTCTACTGTAACATTTTGCTTAAGATTGAATAAAGTTGATGACTTTGAAGGTCAAAGCGGAAGTTCTATGTTGGTCATGATTCACCGTGTGAGGTGATACCTGTCTTTGCTCCTTTCTTATGGATTTTAAGCATTTAGTTGTATAAATTTTGAAGGCTAACAATCTAGCACTATTTCGTATAACCTATGCTTTTCTCTTGAAGATTGTATGCTTTCAGGTATCGTCCGATATACAGGGGCTTTTTTATGGTTAACATTCATTCTGGAGGTTCCACAAGGAGTCATTTTCTTTCAGGAAAATCAAGAAGCATAAGCTTCTTTGCCTCATCCATCAAGTAAAAGAAATCTTTTCGGTTACTTTTCTAAATTTGAATCTGAGTTTCTCCTTTCTCAAATATTTCTATGTGTCTCATGTTCGTTTTGACCGAAGAAAGTAAACTTGGGATTTGATCCCAAGTGCCACATAATTTTGTGGCTACTTCTCTTTCCCCACTAGCATCCTTGCGTACATCTAGCTAGACTGGACGGTTTTGGGACTAGTGCTTCTAGTGGTCACCTTGTTGGGAGGTTGATCCCACCTTTTGTTGATTATTGGTTGATTTTCTCTTCTTCTTTTAGGTTGGATTTGGCCTCTTTCCGCCTTATTGTGTGATTTTCTTCTTTGTTTTCTTCGCTGCCATTTTTTTTCATTTTTATTGCAGCCACTTTTCTTTCTTATCGCTGTCCCGTTTTTACCATTTTTTGCATCTCATTGATTGTTTAGTTCGCTGCCCTATTCTTCCCATCTTTTGCACTCAATTTCCTGTTTTTGTTCCTCCCTTTTGCCCCTCTTTTCCTCCTTTGTTTCAGCCCTCTTTTGCCCTCTCTTTGCTCCTTTCTATCTTCTTCTTTTTTCCCCTTTTGCAAGTTTGAAGAAAAGGTTTTCAACAAAAAGTAAATCACTCTCTTTTTTACATAAAATCCATTAAAAATGTTTCATGCTTTATTTCAAAAGTCCTTTCAAGGGTTGAAATCCTAAGGCAAATTGTAAATCTTAATAAAGTTTATCTTTTTGTTTGAGTGGGGTTTTTAAGCCCCCACTCTCAACCTCCCCCATTTGGGGAGGTTTGTGGTGTTCTTATATTTTTTATGTGCTTAGATTAGATGTGTTTTTTGTTAGAATAATTTCGTTAACTTTTTTAAAATACTAATTGCTAGATTAGCTCATTTTGCTTTATTACTAAGTTGATTACTTCATTGATTACTTCATCTTTTAAATTTTTATCTTTCAATAAGTAAATCAAATGTTTAAAGTAGAAATCTCTTGAATCTCACTTTGTGGATCAAGAGTGCTCTCTATCGGAGAGTTGTCTTTTATTTCGTTTTTTACTTACCCCCATGCTCTCCTGATTAGGGCCTAAAAACCTGAAAGAGATTCTTGGGTAGATTAGTCTTTTGTACATTTTTGTAAGTTAATTAATTAATCTCGAAAGTCTCTTGAACTTGTCGTAATCCAAGTCAAGAGCACTCTCTATCGGAGATCATTCCCACTGCATATCTTTGCATCAAGCATATAGTTTAGCTAAGTCTCTTGAACTTTTGTCATAAGACAAAGTCAAGAGCGCTCTCTGTCAGAGGGTTTTAATCAATTTACTTAATAAAATTTTGCAACTCACATTTCCCCGCTAATTAATTTATCTCGTTGTTTCCTTGCTGGAGTATGCTCTGACCAACCTAAAAATTGGAGTACCTAGAAACGACATTGGATTGTTAATCTTACAAGACTCATCATAATAAAATTTTATCCCGTAACCAACGCACCGACGTTGTAGAAAGTTTCCTAAGTCATTCCTAGTAAAGGCGCTGGAACTCCCCGCTGTCTAGAGTCTCAGCTAGCTGGTCAATCTTCGTGATATCAACCTGAGATCAGTGTTATCAGAACCGGACCGGAACCGGCAAAACCGGCCGGTCTGACCGGTTTACAGGGTTGGCCGGTCCGGTCAGCAAATTTTTTTGAAAAAACCGGTTTTTTTTCCAGACCGGGTATGGAACCGGCCTGAACCGGCCAGAACCGGCCTGAACCGGCCTGAACCGGCCGGTCTGGACTGGGGATTCAGGAAACTCAATTTTTTTTTAAAAAACCAGAAAATAAAACTTTGCCGATGTACTTTGGAGCCTCTGATGTACTTTGGTCAGTTTACTGTGGCAGCAACAGTCAAGAAAGTTGAAGTTTGATTTTATTTAGCAGCAGCAAATTGAAGTTTGTAAAAGTTATTTTATCTCTGGGATTCGAGTTAAGGAATGCAACTAAGACAACCACAATAATAGGTTAAGCTTGCACAGTAAACAAGCCTAGCAAGTCCTGATTTTTGGAAGACAGACACTCAAGTTCATGAGCAGATTTTGTTTTGATGACTTGAGCAGACTTTTGATTGGGATGATTCCTTGATCACCCTCGATGTCTCACATGTTGGTATGTTTGTCTACAAAGTAATTTACTAACAATAATGACTCAGGAATTATAGTACACAGTGATATACACAAAGATGCATATATTATCAATGATATGATGTTAGATGATGCCTATAATATTACACAGTGAAGTGATCAGATGCCTAGCATGTTGCACAGTAGTATGCATATTGATGAATCAATGATGTTTAGACAGTGATCAGATCTGTAATGATTCTTAGTAATTAGTTACTACATAGTGATATAATGTGCTAGTGATTAGTCATTACACAGTGGGATATATAGATTGCAATGATGAAACTATGAATATGTTGTTACACATAGATAAATGACAATGAAAAGGCCGGTCTGGACTGGGGACTTGGGAAACTCAATTTTTTTTTAAAAACCAGAAAATAAAACTTTGCTGATGTACTTTGGGGCCTCTTTGTTAATGTACTTTGGTTCAGAACCTCAGAGATGTATTGCACTAGGTGTTACTTTGGATATTTGCACCCATATTTGCTATATATATGAGAAACTTTGCATATTTTTGTATTAATGGTTTGGATTCATATGTATGCACATGAATCTATATGTTTTTTACAAAATATGAATATTTTATGTATTTTTTAGTCAGCCGGTTTTTTACCCGGTTTTTTTCCCGGTTCCGGTCCGGTTCACATTTTGGGCTTCGCCGGTTCGATGACCGGTCCGGTTCTGATAACATTGCCTGAGATACTGGGCGGGCTGTCTTGTCTCTAATGGATTAACTTGGAAGATTTTCCCGGCTGATCTTTTGATACCTTTCGTTGAAGCCTTAAACAAGACCATTTAAAAAACATTTAAAATAAACCAAGAACATTCGCATAACATCCATTAGCTTTATTTCAGGACTTGATTTTATATCTTTAATCATTGCAGAGCTTCGACTCCATAAGGCACTTGTCTATTAATTTATGCGTGATTGTTACATCTGGACCATTTGTCTTTAGCTTATGAAATCTTTATCTGTGAATGCATCTTTATCTCACAAGTCTTGATATATTGTTCATCTTTTAATCCAGTACAACAACGTGGATTTCTTTTGTCTTGTGTTAAAAATTCATAGTTTTAATCATCTTTCATCACAATAACTCCTAAACAACACCTATCCGTATCATAACATCAAAAACTTAACTTAAACATTGAGCCATACAAAACTCTTTGTGAGGGACTACCCCCCTTTGCTTCGTTAGGAGTTAGCCTAAACGGAGGAGCTAGGAGTAGGTGACAGTACCTGGCTCTGTGCTTTCCCCCAAGGTCACACCTCTCCCACTTTTCTAAGTGAAGAGATAGCTTTCGGAAGATTTTTGCTGCCGGTGTGCGATCGGCGAACAACAAGGGGCTTTCCTCACTGGCTGAGCCATAAATAAATAATCCGGATATCTGTTGACTAAAAAATGTTGGAGGACTGTCCGGGATGACGAGAAACATCATCTGTCAAAGCTCCAAGCCATTTCCTTGACCCAGGAGGCCAAATTGATTTTCTCAGTGAATTTCTAGTTCATGTTTTGTTGGTACAATCTCTGGAAACTAATAAATCGATCATAACTCACTCCAGGATGCAAAATGGGGCAAACTGACTGCTCTGGATGATTTGGAGACATAGAAGAATGGTATAAGTGACTACTCATACCCCCTGGAACATTTCTCTTCTCTAGGAGAACCAAAAGTACTGCCATCTGGAATAAAAACAGATCATTTGGCCAATAATTAAGTGATAATAATCACTTTTCTGGAGAAACGGGGCCAAACTCTCAAAATTGAAACTGCAGTATTGGTTCTGGCACTTGGGTATGTTTCAAAAAAATATGGACCATGTTGTATTTTTGAGTCACTTGCTTGGGAACTGTGATTGACTTGGTCAACTAAGTTGACCAAGTCAAAGTACCCAAAATCAAAGTGAGATACTGTACTAGTATGATCCTGCCACATTCTAGGGTAAGACATGCTCCAATGATGTATATCAAAACTCAACTTGAGTCAGTTATTCATAATCATGGTGACCAACAATAATAATAATAAAATATGCCTTTGCTTTTGAAAGATCTTAGAGTCTTCTGGAAATATGCTTGCTCATGCCATACTTACAAAGTGTAATCAATGTGCTATAGATGGGTGATGATGGAAGAGCCAGGCTAAGGCAAAGGGGAAATGACTTTGACTGACTTTGACTCAGTGATCTATCCAACTGATAACCAATATACTCTACGAAGGTGACATATGCATGATAGATAGCAATAGGGGATGGAGGTGCCTCACAGATGGGTGAAGTACTTGGGTATGCTTCCCTCAGACTCTAGCAAATTTTCCTTTGCAAATTTATTGCAAATATAGGTCAACCTTCAAAGGCAGGTGCTTTGGAAGCCTTCTGGGCTCCAGTACTGACAAAGACCTAGTCTTTCTAGACTAGTCTCACTCTGTGACCCTATGGGGACCATTGAGCAGAACACTATACAAAGAGTGAGTGCTCATCCTTTCACCATCGACCTCTTCAATATTTTTTCACAATTCATAAGATGGTAGCCAGCCTACAAGAGCAGGTGCCCTCGAAAGCCTTATGGGATTCCAGTAAATTACTAAGCTCTAGACCTGCTGCCAGCGAGCAATCCATAGCCTTGACGGGTTTGCCTCTCCCTGGAGCCCTTGTGGAGGGAAAATTGAGCCTTACACTATACAAGGAATGAGTTGCTCAACCTCTTGGCCACTGACTACCTTTTTCAATATTTTATACTTTTGCATCCTTTAGATATAGCTTTTATGCTTTTCGATGCTTTAGTGTTTAGCAACACTGTTATGGTGGAGCACTTGTTTTGAGGACTTAAGGAGAACAACCCTGTGAACCCAGCCACATTAGCCAGGACACATACTTCATAGCCCGAGACACATAGCAACATGGAGTCTATCATACATAGTGGTCAGAATGGGGAAAGGGTCTTCAATCTCACCAGTCTCTATTAGTCTTAGTCATGGGGTTAAAGCAAAAGTGAATGAACTAGATGGATGGGCGCAGATGTTATGGAACCAACCTAGCACTAAGGCTTATATTTTGTTTGAGCATGACATGGGCAACAGTCTTCACATTCGATTCCTTGATCAATCATAACACACGTTAGAGCAATATAGAACATATAAGCAATAGGTCACCACAATCATCCTAACATGACAAGCACAGGTGTCTAAGATACATCACAGAGCAAAACTAAACCAAGGAAATATACCTGATCTCACCATGTCTGTCTCCAACTGATAAGCCCCTCTATGACTGTGTGTACCAACTCCTCATCTGCTGCTCTGCTCTAATGAACTAGATCATCACCAAAATCATCTTAATGGACTCTTGAATCTCAGTCCTGGCAAGGAAAATATCAAGAACAAGGCTTTGAAGTGGAATGAAGCTGTATTGATCCATGCTGATACCCCATGTTAAAGTAGGCCAGAATAGAAAAAGAGACAAGTCTGCATGCTGCATCATGGAAGCTTGGCTGAAAAGGTATATGTGATAACACTTATGAGCGAACATTTTTTTAGATTACTTTTTATTTTTAGTAAACATTACATAACGTTACATAACTTTACAACTTCTCCCACATACTGGGCTATAGATAAGATGAGATATAAGATAAGATAATTGTATTAATGTCCAATCAATGACCACATAAGTAGGTTAATGGGACTGTGTGTAATCAAGATGTCCATGCAAAGTGGGAGTGCTAAGGTGGCCCCTATATAAAGCAAGATGTGAAACCCTATCATAAGGCCAAAAAGAGATAACTCCAAACATGGAGAGCCAACCCATAAGAGATTAGTACAAAGAGAGCCGATGCAAAAGAAAAATGTGCAAGGAGGGCACATCTGAGATCCACGATACAAAAATGGTAAGAATATCATGGCACATCGGAGACGCTAGGAGCACCGAAAGTGTCTTTCCTAAGATTCGAAGCCGAATGAAGGAATATCGAAATAGTAATATGCCTTAGAGAAGAACTGGAAGAACTAGAAGAAAAGCTATAATGGAAAATGTGTTGTCGCTAAGAGTGGGGAGCCTGTTGTTGTGATTTGGATGGATTCGATTGGCTGTTGTGATAGGGCCAAGATTGGCCACATAGCTGGGGTCAGGAGGATGTAGAGGTGGTTTGTTGTGCTCTAATTGATATGGGGTCAGAACCAATACTGTCCTATGTTGGTCTCTTGGTGCCCCTAGAGGAGGGGAGCATCGAAAAGAAGGAAGTAATCTATTGAGTGGAGGTTGGTCTTGATTGCGAATGTCCGTGGAGGATGAGAGACTAGAACCAGAGAGCCTCTTGTAAGTATAAGGCCAGACATCTTTGATCTAGGTACTTGAAGAAACTAGCCAAAGGCTTGGACTCCGTGAGAAGGTCCCTGAAGAGACAATGAAACCGCCCGTGAATCTCATAATAGATAGGACACCGAAAGAGGAAGTGCTCCTTAGTCTTGACCTCCTGAAGATGACAAACTTGCCAGGTTCTGTCTGATCGGTTGATTTTGGTTATCTATCTCAACCCCGAGCAGACGAGAGCCAACTTTGAGCTGGCCCAAATGGATACGAAGAGCATGTGTCCAATGGCGGAGTGAATAATGGGGCTAGACGATGAGACCATTCTTCAAATCCATGATATCTACAGCATAAAAGACCATCTTTGGATGTAACCTGCCCAAAGGGTTGGTCCAAGTGGCATGCAAGAATTGTCTAAAGATGTCGTCTCGGGCAATTTTGTTCATCTCTTGTTTGGGGGGCAAGATGCAGCCAAATGCATCTTGGGAATGCTGAAATAGAGGAAGTTGGTCCATCTTATTATCAACAGATGCCAAAATATTTGTTCCCCCTACGTACTAAGATCTAGTACGACCCAAAGGGATACTATCCAAGGCGATGGATTGCGATGCGAGATAAGCCAAGTATGGGTATCGCTTGTGCCCTAGCGTTGAATCAACAAAGCTCTGAAGATGGCATACGAGTGAGACAAGACGAAAAACTGCCTCAAGAAGAAAGGGGCAGGCACTAAACTCTGCAAGTATGATGGTAATGCAATGGAGGAGGAGGATCTGCACTCTCTCTATTGAATCGCAATCACTGTCTAGTAGACAAGAACCCTAAATTGCTGAACCATAGAGGACTATAGGTCTAATGAGAGTGTCCATGAGAGACATCTTGAGAGAAATACCATCAGAGTTGACTCAGGGTTGAAGGGCATGTCGTAAACTGAAACAAGGTATTGTGAATTGTACCCCCAAATAGGTGTAGGTGCTAGTGATCTTGATCTCTTCACCTCGAAAAATGAAATGAAGGTCTTGTTATCACACAAAGTGTAGCTACCCACTAAAGGTATCCTATTCGGGACGATAGAGGTGAGGTAGCTAACCGGTTCCACCGCAAGGGCCTTGTCTACTACGAATGAAGTTAGTTATCACATCGGACAAGCTCTTGTCACTTTAGATCAATCCGGAGAATGATCAAGGGGGAGACACTACTAACCTATGACGGCTATCACACCTACTCAACACTCTAAGTGGTATGCAATGCGTGAAAGAGGTGAATAATGAGGAAGTGAATCTAGATCTAGAGAAAGGAAGTGGTAGAGAGGGTTAGGACAAAGTTGGGGAGGCTTAATGATAAGGAAAATTACTTATCTTGATTAAAAATGTACCACAAGGTTTTAGTAATGTAGATCTAGATAGATCTAGCCAAAAGGAAGAAAACCCTAATGAGATCCACCTAGGGTTTATGCAATAATGGACAAAATGGACCCAAAATAGTAGATCAGTGTAAAAAATGAAAATTACTTATCTTGATTAAAAATGTACCACAAGGTTTTAGTAATGTAGATCTAGATAGATCTAGCCAAAAGGAAGAAAACCCTAATGAGATCCACCTAGGGTTTATGCAATAATGGACAAAATGGACCCAAAATAGTAGATCAGTGTAAAAAATGACTAGATTTGTAAGCTTGAAGATTAGATATGTGAAATTGAAGTGGGTTCAAGCATACCCAGCTGATAGATTTGAAAATTTGATAACCCACCCAAGGAGGGCGCCCCACCTAGAGTAGACTAGTGCTAGATCCCAGGGCAAATGGAGTGGGAATTTAACGAAACTTGAGATCTAGGGTTTAATTAATTATCTCTAAATGGGTTTTGATGGCTGTCATCAACTAACCAACCGATCTATCAGATATACAAAACTAAGGTTTTAAAAGAGAGGGTTTTGCTTGACAATTGGATAAAAATATTTAAAATGATACTAACCTTGCAGATCGTACCTGAAATACTTGTGGCCACCTTGTAAGTTGATGATCCTTTCACCTAGTTACAATTTCGAGCTAGATCCGACATGTAATGAAAGCGTTTTTCCCAGTGAAGGTAGTGTGCCCTCCTTCTCCACCTACAAAATCAAACTACCGAAGTGAGATTTGTTTCACGGATGAAAAAGACAAGCAACATACATCATATAAAGAGAAAAATCCAATGCACAAAGTAACAATTGATCACTCTTTGAAGATGAAACAATTCACAAGAGAAGATGATGCAAGTCGCCTCTACAATCTCTCCTCAAGCAAGTCACTACCCTGCAAAAAACCAGTAGGGCCTCCATCGAAAGATATCCTTTGCATTCAAGATCCATTGAAATGTCTAAGCAAGAGGCATACCAATCACATCCAAATACATTCACAAAGCTTCAAGAGATTCTGCAAATTTTTTCTTCAAATCAATATTCTCAGAGCTAAAGGTCCCTTTACAATGAGAGAGCATGTCAATATATAGATATATCTAATACACAAAAACTAGATCCAAAAAGATCAAGGGCCAAGATCAAAAGAGACAATCACTCCAATCAACGACTAAGATTAGCCGGATATATAACACATGGATCCACTCACTAATGGAGGGGGCAGACTCACTAAAAATGCTGAAGGAGAGGGCACACTCACTAAAAATGCTCAAGGAGGGGGCACACCACATAAAAGATATGTAATAACATGACATAGCACATGGTGGGGCTAGGAGGTTATACAAATCCTTCACTAGCATGGCCCTCTGGCACAATAACAAAATATAATGATCAATCATAACATGGAGTGATCAAAATCACTAGGATGTCCCCCTCAAAATACATCAAAACAACCTCAAAGTGGAGAATGACAGGATGTGTGGATCCCATGAAGAGTGAAGTTGATGTTGGATGATGAAGGTGACCCCAACACTGTGCCTCAGACCAATTCCATGCCATTTCCTTGCCTCATTTTCCCAAATTGATTTCCTAATTAGCCATTGTCATCATGAAAATACTGCCTTGAGAACATAAAACTGCTCATATTTCATCGAGGACTGAAACTGGAAGCCAACTGACTACAAAAATGGGCCCAACACCATAGAAATATGGCATAATCGACGTGTCGCACTCTATGTTTCCCTCTAGCACTCTAGGAGAACTCATCATAAACTGAAAAGCATCTTATTTTGGGTTCTCACCTGCAAGTGCCCAAAATTGAAAACCGACTACATCAATGAACTCAGAATGTCCAAATCTATTAGGAATGAGTAATCATACACCATATGCCCATAAAAAATGTACGTTAGAGTCTCCATCCATGTTAGAACAATAATAATAATAAAGCTTGTAAATGATGATAATAATGAAAATAATACAAGCGATCATAATAAACCACCATCTAAAGCATAAATATGTCCAGTGGACATTGATATACCACAAATAATCATCATCCACAATCATTGGCCAAAACTCATCTCGGACCTACTCTTGACTTGGTCAAACTGGGTTGACCAGGTCAAGAATGATCAAATAATGACCTAGATGCTAAACTCTGATACTGCAAAGTACAAAATGGATATGCATGCTCATTTATCTATGTTAATAGTGAGACTCAAGTACAAGTGGCTTTTGTTTGCAATTATAAACATATAATATATATAAATAATACATCTAAATCAAAATAATGAGTTGCTCTAAACAAGAACCTCCATTGTATACTCATTTATCGATTTGGCCATTTTGCTTGTCAAGGGTGAAGGTGAATGAAACAAGGTAAGGCGAAGGGAGTTACTTGACACTTGACATTGTAAGCATCTAGGCCGAAGGAAAAGGGGATCCACACGATACATACTCTGGAGTAGGTGAACAATAGTGAAAGGCAGTCTCACAAATGGGTGGAATAGTGAGAAATATTCACTAGACTCTAGATAAGTGTTATCACCTGCTTTAAAGTTGCCTGCTTAAGGTGGATCCAGAATGGATGGTAGAGGGGCAAGCAACCAAGGGGTGGAACCACGACTGCCTAGACTCCCAAATGGATGGTTGTCACGCCAATCAAGGCAACCTTCACTTAAGGTTATCCTAGTCCAGGACAACAATGGGGGAGAGATCTGCTCCCGATAGGAGAGATCGAACCTAGACACCAGAAGAAGATCAGATGGGGCTTCAAGGTACTTAAGGTGCAAGGTGAATGGTAACCCTAGCTCTAGGGTTTAGGTACTAGCAACTGTCTTGGGAAACGTAACTATGACAGGGCGAGCACGAATAGAGTTGGGACTATCCAGTACCTAGAAATCAGACTCAGTAAAAGGTGTTTGAGCTATCAGTGAATGTTGGTAGATGGCAAAGGCTAAGAGCTTAAGGGCAGCGCTAGCTTGGAGATCAGTGCTTTGTATGCATTGGGCAATGGAGTCAGCAGTAAGACAACGTTTCAGGAAACCCACTTGGGAAACACCTTGCTCTACGAAACCAGAAAGCAACTGGTCTAGAAAATCCAAGGTATAGGAAACCCAGCTCAGTAGATAGCTAGCGCTAGGGCCTAGGAAGACAAATCTGAAGCTTTAGGGGGTACCGAAAGGCTGATGGCTCAGCGTTGAGGATGAGAAGAGATCAGGGAGACCTGATCTACAAGCCTAAATCAGGAAAATAGCAGGAAAATCAGATCTAAAAAAGTCAAACTCTGATGATGGGGCTAGGAGGATGAAAACTGATTTTTTGAGATCTAGGGAAAACCAGGATGAATTAGCACAGCGTTGAGGGTGTTCTGGGATGCTTGGGACCCGATCTATCAGTCTATCTTGTCAGATTTCAAAAAAAACTACTTCCGAAAAAGGCCAATTTTCAGTGAGGGCGCTAGGGCAGTTTCAGTCTATTTTTCAGATCCCGGTCAAACTGTTGAGCCTCGTGACAACGTTGGGGTTGATTTGGACTGCCCAAGACCCAATCTATCCATCTGTGAAGTCAGAAATCAAAAAAACTCAAAACCCTAGCAGGTCAATTTTTTCAGTGGGGGGTTATGTAGTTTTCTGCTGAAAAATCAGATCTAGGTCAATCTATGAGGAATTTGACTAGCGTTCCAGTTGATTTGGTTAGGGGGAGGCCTGATCTATGAAACCCAAAAATGGTTTGGTAAAAGATCGGACGGTTCCCTGATTATTTGATTTTTTAGGTTTTTATGGTTTAGGAGTTTTCAAAAAAATAGTTAAATTTCAGCAAGGTACAATGGAATAAGATTAGAAAAGAAGAACTTACCTGTGGATCTTACATAGATAAGCTTGTAGAAGTCTGTAACAGTGACGATCCTAGCTATCCCAATCAATCCTGGAAGATCCCCGTGATTTCTATGGCATATGCAAGCTCCAAGCCATCAAAGCGCCCCCTATCCTGCATGAGCAAACGTCAACCATATCAGATTTGCACATACAAAATAAAGAAACTGAATGCTACAAGACAGTAAAATGAAGTAATCATAGATCGCAATGAAACTAATGAAAACCCCCTGATCCAAGACGAAGAGAACCGAGCGAGTTGAGGTCCCCCTACAAAAACGTTCCAACCAAAACGCCCTCCTGTAGACAAAACAATGATAGCCACAAAAAAAAAATAGATCTCATGAGAATTTCCACGATGCTAGTTAGCTAAAGACAAGTTAATCACCATTTGAGCACATCAGATGCAAAGCAAATCCAGAAAATTTCCACAAAAAAAGTCTTTCTATTATTCAGATCCAAGAGCCAAAGACCCCTTACGAATGAGAAGCTCTCTCCTTTAAATAAAAATGAGAGAACCTCAATCATAACCAAATCCTAACCACTTTCAAAACAAGTGGCTAAGATTAAAAGATACAATGTTCTAATCAATTGTTGAGATGAGCTCAACATACAATACATGGATCAATATAATTATAATTTACCAAAGTGGACTTAAACCATCCAAATAAAGGTAACCCACTCAACAAGAAATAAATGAAAGCACATGGTGGGTCCAAGGAGTGTTTGACTAACTCCCTTTGGGTGTCCCCATGGCACAATAAATAATATAACAATTTAAAATTTTGACTTTTGTGCCTCGAGGAAATCGTGGGTCGCCCAAAAAGCTTCGGAAAATATATAAATTTGCCCAAAAATAGGTGCATGCCCCATAAAATGTTGAAACTGCTGGAGAAGGTGTGGAAGACATCACTCTCATCATTGTTACTCACCCCATGCCATTTCTTTGCCTCAGTAGCCCAAATCGATTTCTTTAATAGCCATTTGATCATTTTTTAATCTGCCTTGGGAAACGTGATACTGCTAAAACAACCTCCTAGGGTGCCTGCGTTGTCAAATTGAGCCCTCCAAGCTTTCTTGGATGGGGGTACAATGGTACAAACAAGTGCTGCACCCTCCTATGCCCATACAATGCCCTAGGAGATCCAATTGAAACATCTCCCTGCTCAAACAAATCAATCTGTGAAGAAAAACTGCATCAAAAAAACAGAATAATCCTGATCACATCTATAAGTGCCCGGAACTGGAAATAAACTATCTCATTGGACTCAGAGAGTCCCAATCCATCTAAGGTGTATACTCATATCCCTCATAGATCTCTATCTGACCATCAATCACATCAAATAAACAAAATAACCATCTATAATTGATCAGATACCCATAATAACTCAGAATATATCCATCTGCTGCAAGTGTTAAAAGGTTAAGCCATGCTCTACAACTCATTCAAGTAATAATCTCAACAAGTAACATTCATTTTACTGGTGTTACATCAACAAATATATATATATATAAGGCTTTATTTATTATTACTTAGACTTAGACTTTCAAGACTATACTCACTTCATAGCTGTAGTCAATTTGCTAGTGAAGGGTGAAGGGTGGAAATGACAAGGCTAAGGAAAAGGATGACTTCCTACTCAACATCATGACACTTTGGACAAGGAAAGGGAAAACTCACTATAACCAATGTTGGACAAACAACAACACAAGGAATGGCAGTGCCTCACAGATGGATGAGTTGTTTAGAGAGTGCTTATTCAACTTAGGCATCATGTCTACAACAAGCTTGATCCAAGTTCATTAGGATCACATTTTATTCCATGGCCTTTTTTGCCTATATGACACTTTTGGGACTTCACCAGTGCTTAAAAGCACAACTAATCGCTGCTTTCATCCAGGACATATTTATTTTATTAAGGTCAGCAATTTTTTGGATATAGCATATTTTTAACCATTGCTTTTTTTGACCTTTTCTTATACTCTTCAAGGAGTATTTTAGCATTTCATTGCTCTTGCCCTTTTTACATATGTTAAGAAACACAGTTTTACAATTTTCATTTTTCCATGGGCGCATATTCAATATTTCATTACAAGTAGTACATGAGCTTTCAGTTTTAGCCAACAACATCTCAAGTGACTAGGGGGATTTCTGCATAGTGCCAAACATCGAGACAACCAATCAGAATGATTTAGGCATACAATCCAACTCACCAAAGGCAAGTTCTGTCACCAACTCAGAGCCGAGACACAATATAAACAGGGAGGCTTGTCCAACAAAGGTTCTAGCGGGAAAAAATGTCCTTCATGCCATAAGTCAAGAAGTTAGTCGGGTTAAAAAACTAAAATGGAAGGTAATGGATGGGTGAATACAGTGAATGATGGAGCCAACAACCCTTAAAATGAACGATATAATTTAAAATTTATCAGTAAGTTTTGTTTTATAGGGTCATACACCTACTAGCTTAGGCTAGACTTTTGGGATAGGAAGTGTGAACTCTTTACAACTGTTTAAATTCAAATTTAGTTGGCCAATCGACAGGTAAATCCTTTTCTATGTTGGTAGTATCTGGGAATCTCCTATCAAACGGGAGTTAAGCACGAGGCCGCGTGGAGGCTTGGACTGACGAGATAATCCTCCGATTCCTTGTCAAAACGTAGACCAGGGTTTTTGCGCATCTGGGGATTCTGTCCTAGACAGAGTTTCGGGCTTTGCTACCCTGCCCATGCGTACGAACCAGGCTTGCGACTTTCCCCCCAGACTATTAATATAGTTAAGGTAGCCTTTAGTCTCTTTGACAGCTAGGGTTTATGCATAGGTAAATCGGAAGGCTATTTCTGGTTGACCTTGGATGGGCTTGGAAGGTAACCCTTGTTGAAAGTGTAGGAGGGCAGTGGGTGATTCCTCCGCTTGTGCCTAAGAACCTCTTCAAGGACGCCAAGAAACTGTCTCTCAGCTTTTTTTGGGAAAGCATATCTTATACCCCTAGTGATTGTTGAGACTTGTTATCACATATATAGTAGCCGGGCTACCATATTCTATTTTTCAGATACAGTACATTTTTAAGCCAGATCTCTTACATATGAGATGCTGAGATGAGCAGTTATGATGGATCATTATTGTATTTGTGGACTATTGTACTCTCCCATGTCAGGACCGAGTCTCAGGACACTCAGATTTGAGGACCGATGTAGCCATTTAGTCATTACAGAGCAGTTATTGATGCCCAGATTTATATCAGTGCTTTCTCATTGGACAGATGATGTTTCAGATGGATTATATGCATGATTATGACTCGGCTTTTTATATTGTGTTGTGGTTATCATTGCTCTTATACTCATCTTTGTGACATGTATTAACATGTCGTGTCATGATTTGGCGGTCATAATTATATGGACTTGGATGTATTTGTATTATGTATTGATGTCCCTACTCTGACTTTGAAAGTACCTGATCTATACTCATTGGTTTTACCCTCCTTAGGGAGAATAGAGGTAGTCATTCCCACCATTGTTTTGGCTTGCTAGTGTTGGCTTCATCATTCATTGTTTCCACCCATCCATTACCTTCCAGTTTTGTTTTCAACCCGACTGACTTCTTGACTTATGGCATGGAGGACCTTTTCCCCCGCTAGAACCTTTGTTGGACAAACCTCCTTGTTTATATTGTGTCTCGGCTCTGAGTTGGTGATAGAACTTGCCTTTGGTGAGTTGGATTGTATGCCTAAATCATTCTGGTCGGTTGTCCCGATGTTTGGCACTGTGCAGAACTCCCCCTGGTCGCTTGAGATGTTGACTAAAACTGAAAGATCATGTACTACTTATATTGGAAATGTTTATATGCGCCCATGGAAAATGAAAATGCTAAAACTGTGTTTCTTAACATATGTGAGAAAGGGCAAGAGCAATGAAATGCTAAAATACTCCTCGAAGGGTATAAGAAAAGGTCCAAAAAGGCAATGGTTAAATATATGTTATATCCAAATATTGCTGACCTTATAAATTTAAATATGTCGTGGATGAAAGCTGCAATTAGCTGTGCTTTTAAGCACTGGTGAAGTCCCCAAAAAGACATATAGGACAAAAAGGCCATGGAAATAAGTTGAGGATCCTAATGAAACTGGATCAAAATTTATGTAGACATGATGCCTAAGTTGAATAAGCACTCTCTGAACAACTCAACCATTTGTGAGGCACTGCCATTCCTTGTGTTGCTGTTTGTCCTGCATATGGTTACAGTGAGTTTTTCCTTCCCATATCCAAAGTGTCATGATGTTAAGTAGGAAGTCATCCTTTTCTCTAGCCTTGTCAATTTCAGCCTTCACCTTTCACTAGCAAATTGACTACAGCTATGAAGTGAGTATAGTCCTGAAAGTCTAGTCTGAGTAATAATAAATAAAGCCTTATATATGTATTTGGTTGATGTACCGCCGATGAAATGATTGCTACTTGTTGTGATTGTTGCTTAAATGATTTGTAGAGCATGTCTTAGCCTTGTAGCACTTGTAGCAAATGGATGATAATCTGAGTTATATTATTGGTATCTGCTCATTTACAAGTGATTATATTGTTTATTGGATGTTGTTGATGATCAGGCAGAGACCTAGAAAGGGTATGAGTATACACCCTAGATGGATTTGGACTCTCTGAGTCTAATGAGACAGTTTATTTTTAGTTTCGGGCACTTGCAGAGATGATAAGGCTCATTTTACCTTTCTGATGCAGTTTTGTTTCACAGGATGATGTGTCTGAGCAGGGAGATGTTTTATTTGGATCTCCTAGGGCGTTGTATGGAACATAGAGTTGCAACCACTTGTTTGTACCATAGTACCCCCATCCCAGAGAGCCTGGTGGGCTCAATTTGACAATGCAGGCACCCTAGGAGGTTGTTTTGGCAGGTTCACTCTAGTTGGATTCGGACTCTCTGAGTCTAATGAGACAGTTTATTTTTAGTTTCTTGCACTTGCAGAGATGATCAGGCTCATTTTATCTTTCTGATGCAGTTTTGTTTCACAGGATGATGTGTCTGAGCAGGAAGATGTTTTATTTGGATCTCCTAGGGCGTTGCATGGAACATAGGGGTGCAACCACTTGTTTGTACCATAGTAGCCCCATCCTAGAGAGCTTGGTGGGATCAATTTGACAATGCAGGCACCCTAGGAGGCTGTTTTGGCAGGTTCACGTTTCCCGAGGCAGATTAGAAAATGATTAAATGGCTATTGAAGAAATCGATTTGGGTTACTGAGGCAAAGAAATGACATGGGATGAGTCATGATGAGAGTAATGTCCTCCACACCTTCTCCAACAGTTGCAACCCCTGATTGGGCCCACACCTAATTTTTGGGCATTTTATATTATTTTCTGGAGCTTTTGGGAGGCTCACGATTTCCTCAAGGAGGCACAAAGTCAAAGAATTAAAATATTATATTATTTTATTGTGCCATGGGGCACCCATAGGGAGTTAGTTAACACTCCATGGACCCACTATGTGCTTCATTTATTTTTTGTTGAGTGGGGTACCCTCTTGATGGGTGATTTAGTCCACTTTGGTACTTTATGGTTATATTGATCCATGTATTGTAGGTTGAGCTCATCTCAACCATTGATTATAATATTTTGTCTTTTAATCTTAGCCATTCGTTTTGAAAGTGGTTAGGATTCGGTTGTGGTTGTGGTTCTCTCATTTATATTTAGAGGAGAGAGCTTCTCATTTGTAAGGGGTCTTTGGCTCTTGGATGTGAATAATAGAAAAAAAATTCCGTGGATATTTTCTGGATCTGCTTTGCATCTGATGTTCTCAAATGGTGATTGGATAGTCTTCTGCTTCCTAGCATTGTGGAAATTCATGTGAGATCTATATTTTTCTGCTGTCATTCTCTTGTCTACAGGAGGGCGTTTTGGCTGGAGCGTTTTTGCAGGGGGACCTCAACTCGTTCGGTTATCTTCGCCTTGGATCAGGGGGTTTTCATTAGTTTCATTGTGATCTATGATTACTTTGTTTTACTTTCTTGTAGCATTTGGTTTCTTTATCTTGTCTTAGCAAATTTGATATTGTTAACGTTTGCTCATGCAAGGTAGGGGGCGCATTGGTGGCTTGGGGTTTGCAACCGTCATAGAAATCACTTGGATCTTCCAGAATTGATCGGGATAGCAAGGATCATCACTGTTAAGACTTCTACAAGCATTTCCAGGTACGACCCAATAGGTAACTCTCTTCTCTTTAACAGATCTAAATCCATTGTACCTGTTTTCCTTCCATTTTCTGAAAATCCTTAAAATACTAAAAAACCCTTAAAAAATACTAAATCCAGGAACCGTCCAATCTTTGGAAAACCACTGCTGGGTTTCATAGATCGAGCCTCCTCATCACTGAATCTACTGCAACGCTGATCAAATTCCTGCTGGTTTGACCTAGATTTGATTTTTAGCCTGAAAACTACATAGCGCCCCCACTGAAAATTTGACCTGCTAGGGTTTTGAATTTTTCTGATTTATGACTGCATAGACTGATAGATCGGGTCTCACACAGTCCAAATCACCCCCAACGCTGAGCT
This sequence comes from Pseudotsuga menziesii, assembly GCA_001517045.1. Taxonomy (NCBI): domain Eukaryota; kingdom Viridiplantae; phylum Streptophyta; class Pinopsida; order Pinales; family Pinaceae; genus Pseudotsuga; species Pseudotsuga menziesii. The sequence goes on from LPNX010785697.1 coordinate 46,635, forward strand.
TGTTCATGCCAGGTTGCCCTAGATCTGAAAAACTGACTTTCAGCCTCCTAGCCCCCCTCATCAGATTTTGACTTTTCCAGATCTGATTTTTCCTGAAATTTTCTGATTTGGGTTTGTAGATCGGGTTATCTTGATCTCATTTCCACTCCAAGGCTGAGCTGCTAGTCTCCTGGTGGCTCTGGATCTGCAGATCTGCCTCTCCAAACCCTAGCGCTAGCCCTCCTTTTGCTGATTTTGCTGTAGCCTGAATTTTCTGGGCCAAATCCTTTTCTAGGTCCATAAATCAGGACATATCCTAGGTGGGTTCACTGAAACGCTGTGTTGATACTGACTCCATTACCCAAGGTTGAACAGGCACTGATCTCCAAGCATAGTACTAGCCCTTCTTGACCTCTTTCCCCGAAAGTTGACCATTCCTTGATAACTCAGGTTATATGATACTTTCATATCCTTCACTGAGTCTATCTTCTTGGTACTAGACAGTCCCAACTCTGTCCTTGCTCACCCTGTCACAGTTACGTTTCCCAAGATAGTGGTCATCTTCATTAGTTGCTAGTACTTAGGCCATAGAGCTAGGGTTTCCATTTACTTTGCACCTTACATACCTCAAAGTCACATTTGATCTGTTCTGGTGTCTAGGTCTGATTTCTCTTGTCGAGAGTAGATCTAGGTCTCGCCCGTTGTGGTCTTGGACTTAGATAACATAAAGCGAAGACTGCCCTGATTGGCGTGACAACCATCCATTTGGGAGTCTAGGTAGTCTTGGTTCCACCTCCTTAGTTGCTTGCCCATCTACCATCCATCCTAGATCTACCTCACACAGGCAACTACAAGGTTGGTGATAACAAGACTTTAGGAAATTTTGTAGTGATTGCTTTGTGGTTTGTCTATGTTTAGCCGACCTTAGGATGTGAAGAGTCAAATTTACAATCATGGAGGACCAATCTCTCAGAAGGTCACGAAGGTTGCAAAACCTTCCTCCACTTATTACATTGGAACCTCCACCTCCCCCTCAAAGGAAGAGATTAGACACGGACGGTTCTTTCGAACCGATAAGAGTTAGTAAAGTTCCGGGTGAACCAGAACTTAGGACAAACCAGTTTGATTTAACTACAGTAGAGATAGAAGATTTGCAGGCTGACGAGTTTGCAAGGAACTTTAATTCACCTCTAACTGACCTAAACGATCCTGTGATCGTCCATGTTCGTCCTTTCAATTCGCCCATGATTGGTGTCCCTCTGGGCAGACTAATGTCTACTGCAGGAGAAATTTCTTCTACATCCACCTCAACCGCTCCGGCTGAAGGGGTGCCACCTCCCTCGGTTGGTGCCCCTAGAACAAGTGTGCCTACTACACCTTTAACTCTAGCTAGCCGGGTGGTTCAACCATCGACTTCCACAAATTTAGCAGGCACTTCTGGTGGAGTGGTCACTAGGATTCCTTGTGTACCTTCTGCTTCTACTTCCTTCACACACACTGCTCAGAGTGGTCCTATAGGATCCTCGTCATTTGTCTAGGGTTTTTCTTGGAATGGGGGGCACAATTCCCCATCCACTCCATATGTAGGTCCAACACCCGCGTATGTAGGGGTGCAGTTCGGAAACCCTAATCCTTATGGTCAAGGTTTTCAAACTCCAGTTTCAGCTCCTTTCACGAGCTCTCCTTTCTCGCTTTTTAGCGAAGGGATACTTGCTCCTGTGTCTTGAATCCTAGTTTCGACTGGGGCAGCTCGAACCTCATACACTGCACCGCACGTGAACAATTCACTGGCTTATGGGTGGAATCCTTTCCAAAGCGACCCGACCACTTCGCAACCGGCAGTAGGGGGCAACCTCGCCTTCACATCTGGGAACATGGGGGCAAGTCCCTCTAATCCCCAAGCTGGTACTTTTCATGCTCCGGTTAGACCCAAGCTCCCTTTCCTGGCAACTTTAAACTTGCCAAACTTGTCGAAGCTAATGAATGACCCGGCGAGACATAACTCCTCCTGGCCACCCGTTCCTACCAAGCTGCCCTCAGATATCCCAAAATTCAAAGGCAAAGTTGGTGATGACCTAGGAGCTCACGTCACCACTTTCCACTTGTGGTGTTCTTCCAACTCACTGAACGACGACACGGTTCGGTTGAGATTATTCTAAAGAACTCTGACTAGTACCGCAGCAAAATGGTACATTGAACTGCCCTCTGCTACGTTTGATAGTTTTTGGGACTTGGCTAATGTATTCCTTAATCACTTCCAACTTCCTGTCCGGTATGATGTTGTGACAGACTTGTTGTCTACTTTTCGGCAGGACAAGGCCACTCATATTTCAGATCACATCCAAGAGTGAAGAAGACGGAAGAGCCTTATTAAGGCCGCTCTTCCTCCTGAGTTTTTACTAGAATGGTTCCTTAAATCCCTATTGCCCTATATATCTAAGGATGTATCTACTTCGAGATTGACCAATGAGGAAGAGGCTATCCTTAGGGCCCAGCAGCTAGATTTGATATATTCTCAGTCTGGGATTTTATATGAAATCATCCTTGATGCACCAAGGCCAACTCATAATGTAGAGAAACCTAAGCCTGGACCCCATGCCGATGGTGTGGTTGGTTCTGTGAAATCTCCCACTGTAGAGTCTTTGGCTAAATACTTCCATGAGTTGTCTGTCAAAAATTCTACGGCGGAGGCAGCAAAGGCTGTCCCCTCACCTCAGAATGCAAATGTTTTTGCACAATCCTCTCAAAAGGGAAATTAGCCGCCCGGTGGGAAAAAGAAGAAAGGAAAGAAAGGTGAGGGAAACCAAAACAAGCCAAAACCCACAAACAATGCTGATGGGGGCAAGAAAGAAAAGAAGAAGGTGAAATTCCCATGTAAGTTGTGCCAGGAGGATCACTTGACCCATCAATGCCCCCTTATTGACTAAGCTCAGAAGCTGCTAAAAGGCCAACAACCGACTGTCCCGAAGGATCCTTTTCCCCAAGGACAGAAGTTTGCTTCAGCTTCAAATGTAGCAGGGGGCACCCCAAATGCTCTTGACCCAAATTATATCAACATGCTTCGATCTCAGACTTTACTCCAGACTAGGAACAAGAACTATGAGACTGAGGCTCCAAAGAAGGGTAAGTCTATAGGTGAAACTTCCAACCCTCTCACGATTGAAAAACCTGCCGAACCTATGCCCAAGATACCGAAAGGTGTCTTCAAGAAAATCTTGCACAATCCCAATGCTAGTGTCGCAGCCAACTACTTTGTAGTTGAAGATTTAGCCCAAACCCCTTGTGCGATGTCGGCTTTAGAGGTGTTACAGAGTTGTCCGGCCCAACGAGATGCACTCTTAGCAGCCTTAGGTAGTATGGATTCATCGAGCCTCGTGGTGAAGTTTAATTTGTCTGATGTCAAAATTCGCCTGCCATATCATGTAGCCTTATCGATAGATGTCATCCATGGCGGAAAAACCATTGGAAGGGTAGTTGTTGACAAGGGTGCTTCTACATGTGTCATGTCCCTGTCTTGCTAGAAAGCTCTTGGATCTCCAGAGCTAGTTCCATCGAACACCCTACTTACTGCTTTTGATGGAAGGTCATTTCATCCACATGGTATCCTACCGGCTTTTGAAATAAAGTTGGCAAGGAAGGCAGTGTCTGTTGAGGTAGAGGTGATTGATGCACCTTTGGATTATAACTTGCTCCTGGGAAGAAGTTGGACTTATGCCATGTCCACTATTACACTGGCCGTACTTCGGGTAGTAGTGTTTCCGCACGAAGGGAAGTTGGTTATTGTAGACCAACTCAATTTTACACGAAAGGGCTGCATGGAAACTAACGAGTCCACCGTGCCATTGGTTGATCAGGTTAAACCTGCTTCAGAGAGCTTAGGGGCTGGAATGTATGCATCATTGATGGGCACATTCAATTTTCCAGCTTCGATTAATTATTTAGGTTCTACTAATGTAAGGAAGTCTATTGCAACGGTTGTCGATAGAACAGATCCTTGGGTTCTTCCTTCCTGCCATGAACCTGAAGTGCCATTTTCAGCAGTGGAGGTAGCTTATCAAGCTATCGTTCATACCACTGTTGATCTCATTCCGGTCCCTCTCACAGTCTCAAAGGAGCCGGAAGAAGCCTATCTACCTGCTTGTGCAGAGAACTCTTTGCATTCTAGAGACTGCTTAGATATGGTTTTGCCTTCTAATGGAGCCATTCTGGAAGCTATGTGCGAACAAGATAAGATCTGCGAAGATCTTCACCATCAATCCTATTTTCTTCTAGAGTTAAGCAGGATTGAGAACCAAGAGTTCCATATGAGACTAGCAGGTGATGTTGATACACCTATTAATCCCTTACTTAGGGAAGGAATATTTGCTGAGGGGAATATGGCAAACATTTCTGCTACTATTCCTATCAACATCTCTGGAAACCCAAACGTTGTGGAAAATGTACACATTGGTGCAAACTACTCTCCGGAAGAGATTGCGATCTATACAGCCTTGTTTAAGGAATTCCGCGATGTGTTTTCCTGGTCATATAAGGAGATGCCAGGCATAGATCCATCAATAGTCGAGCATGAAATCTGAACATATCCTGATGCCAAACCCATTCGACAAAAACTTAGACCTGTCAATCTACGTAAAGCGGCAACTGTTAAGGCTGAAGTTGAAAAACTGCTGAAAGCCAGTTTCATTTACTCGATAGCTTTGACAGAATGGGTATCCATCCTCGTTCATGTCGACAAAAAACAAGGGACAATACGTGTTTGTACTGACTTTCGCGATCTAAACAAAGCCTGTCCTAAGGATAACTACCCCACACCATTCATAGATCAAATCATTGATGCCTGTGCGGGGAGTGAAGTCTTTTTGTTTATGGATGGTTTCTTCGAGTATAATCAAATTCAAATTAAACCAGAAGACCAACATATAACAACTTTCATCTGTCCTTGGGGTACATTTGCGTACAAGAAAATGTCTTTTAGATTGAAAAATGTAGGGGCTACCTTTCAGTGGGCAACGAATTTTGCCTTTCATGACATTAAATCTATTGTCGAACCCTACCTTGATGATCTGCCAGCACATTCTCGTAAGAGGATCGATCACCCAGATCCGTTTAATCTTCAAATGATGCAGATACTACAAAATTCTCTTGAATCCCCACAAGTGCGTTTTTTGTGTCGAGTCAAGGAGACTGCTCAGATTCATTGTTTCCAACAAAGGTATTCAGGTGGATCCTTTGAAAGTTGAGGCCATAGTAAATCTGCCTCCTCTTCGTTCCATCAGGGAGCTTCAAAGCCTACAAGGGAAGTCGAACTTCCTTCGACGTTTTATCGTAAATTATGCCAAGATTACTAAAGGTCTCATGCGCCTGTTGAAGTAGGACACCCCATTTGTATGGGATGAAATCGCACAACTTGCATTCGAGGCATTAAAGAAAGCTTTGTTGTTGGCACCATTACTGCGCCCACCAGATTACTCTCATGATTTTATATTATATCTGGTCGTATCCGAGTCGACCATAGGGGTAGTACTAGTCCAGGAGGATGATAAGCTCCAAGAGCATGTCGTCTTCTATCTTAGCCTGTGCTTTAGCTGGTCCTAAACTTAGGTATCCCCATGTCGAGAAGTTGGCATTAGTAGCTGTGTATGCTTTTCAGAGGTTGCTTCACTACATCTTACTGAGGACCACGACGGTAGTGGCAGATATTAATCCTTTCCAATATGTTTTGTGACGGATAGTTGGAGGCAAATTCAACAAATGGATAGTTATTCTTCAGGAGTTTGACATAGATTTCCAATCCGCCAAATCCAAAAAATCCTTAGTTTTTGCTGAGCTCATCGCAGAATTTCTGGTTGAGGAAGATGTAGCCATTGAAGAAGACTCATTCCCATATGAGCACATTTTTTTTATTTCCACCTCTCACCCTTGGTACGGAGATATGCTTTTCTAATTCCAGATTCTGAAGAACCTTGCAGCCTTCTCGCGGGAAGAACGGCGCAAACTACGATTACATGCAAAAAACTACCTCATTATTGGAGATACTTTATATCGTAGGGGGGTAGATTCTGTTTTGCGTCGATGTCTCACCCACGAAGAAGCAGAGACTGTCCTAAATGATGCCCATAGTGGAGCGTGTGGGGGTCATTTATCTGGCCCACGATCTTTAAAGATTGTGTGGAAGCCGTGAAACGTTGTCATCCTTGTCATCTTTACACCAGAAATATGCGGTCGCATCCTGCTCCGTTATTTTCCGTCATCTCAATGGGCCCCTTCATGAAGTGGGGGATAGATTACGTGACGTGCAACCCAGTCTCGGCTGGTAGGCACAAACATATCATTGTTGCTGTAGATTATTTCACGAAGTGGGCAGAGGCAATGGCCACCTATAAGGCTGACTGGGAAACTGCAGCTTTTTTCGTTTTCAACCAAATTATCGCACGATTTGGTATTCCTAAAGAGATTGTCACTGACCATGGCAATCACTTCCAAAATAGTATGATGACTGAATTGACCACTATGCTAGGGTTTAAACAAGAACATTTGTCTTCTTTCTACCCTCAAGCGAATGGTCAATTCGAGGCTTTAAATAAAACCTTGAAGACTATTCTCAAGCGCACTATTAATGCAGCCCGTTCTAATTGGCACATCATGCTGTATCTTGCACTTTGGGCTTATCGGACCAATGTGAAAACTGCTACAGGGTTCTCTCCATTCCAACTCGTTCACGGGGTGGAAGCAATAACCCCAGTTGAATGCGAAATCTCGTCCTTAAAGATTGCTATTCATGTGTTACCTCATATGACTCAGCTTGAAGAACGTTTGTTACACTTACAACATCTAGATGAACAGCGTAGAGATGCGCTGACAGCAAATGAGGCTCATAAAAATAGGGTCAAAAATCAATACGATAAATCGGTCAAACCTCGGATTTTTTTTTAAGGGAGCTTGTCTTGCTTTGGGATCAAGACAAAGAACCCCTGGGGGCAGGGAAATTCAGGTCTATGTGGTTAGGACCTTATGTCGTGTCAAAAGTTTTGAAGAAAGGTGCATATGAATTAACTGATTTCGAGGGGAATAAGCTGCCCGAGCCTAGAAATGGGCTCTACTTGAAAAAGTACTATGCTTAGGCTTAGCGTTTTTTCCTGTATTTTTATTGTATGTAACTTTATATACAATAGTTTGTCGGTTTGTGTTCTTATACCATCTGTTGGTTGTTACAGATGTCTTCCGAGTGGTTCGTAGGTTTCGCAGATGGCGCTAGTCGCCACACTTATAACTTGGCTTCAGCTGCATGGGTTATTTACTCACCCTCAGGACAGTTAGTTGCCTCTGGAGGCGCTTGCCTAGGTCCTGCTACCACTAATGTGGCCGAATACAGGGCTGTCATTGAGCTTTTATGGGATGCTTTGTCATGCGGCATCACCTAGCTGGAAGTCAGACTTGACTCTCAACTGGTGGTTTCTCAGCCCAATTGAGCTCATCAGGTGCGGAACCCTATTTTACTACGTCAGTTTATGCAAGTCAGGTTATTGGAAAGAAATTTTGAGTTTATTACATTCAATCATATTTCAAGAAATCAAAATTCATTAACTGATGCATATGCTAATTATATCTTGGACTAGCACTTCACACATTTTTCATAAAAATATACAACAGATACATTACAAAACACATGTAAATAAAACTGACAATATATATATGTGAATATCTGTCCATATAGATAGGTCGAGTTTTTGATCCTCAAATCCAGTCATAACTATATAATATACAAAAAATATACAAAAATGGATTGAAGTCCATAAAGTGCTCCTAGGTCGAAGCTTGACCACCCTGGTCATTTGGACGTCCCTGGTCCCCCTGATCATTCTAATCATCCTACTCTCGGGCTTCTTCAGCTTCCTCAACTACAGCAGCCTTAGCGGCATCGATGTACACAAACACTGCTCTAGCTACCCGCCTCATAAGGCGTATCCAGACAGGTGGAATACCAACCACTAGGTTCTGCATAATGGCAGGGATTTGCTCAATGCGTAAAGTAGGTACTCTTTGGGTAAGCCTGGCCAGCTTCCCCTTAAGAACCCTAATCAAACCATGATCCTCTCCTGCCACAGGACACACATATATACGTGGATGCCCAACAGGGCAGACTGGTCCAATATCTAAATTTTAACATTTTATAGGATTAAAAACTCTTATACATATGTATATATCTTTATGATTAAAAATTCATAAAAATTTAATAACTTGAAAACACAAATACTTGACGCTCCCCATGCTCCTCCAGGAGGGAGGACAAGGTCATTGTCACCTCGGAAATCTATCCCAGCATATGGAAACTGCTCTAGTGCCAGTAGCTGTCGCTCCGACCATAAGTAGAAGTCATCATTGTATACACTCTGAACCGATCCACCGCCTCCCTGGCGGAGGAAGATTTCCCCCTACCTACTCAGTCTAGGTTGACGGGGAGAAGAAAATGGTAGAGGTACTGCAGGACTTAGACCGAGCACCCTCTCAAAGAAAAAGGCCACCAATATGCTAGAATAACCAAAGTTTTTTCGTCGGCCTCTTTTGCAGTTAGAGAGTCACTTCTTCATTATTGGGATTACTCCCGAACACCAGTAAAATAGGGCTCCCTATAGACATTCCACTGCAAGTCTCATTTGGTTTCGAGTTGCAAAATGAAGTGATGATGACCCTACAACCCTCACTATAGTGCTTGCCAACACCTGTAATGGCAAGCTGCGGATATGAACAATAGGGATGCAACTACCCCTTTTTTGAGTACCGAGCGCACATTATGTATCAATGTAGTTCTGCACACTTAGAAGGCCACCGCCCTTAGCGGTACCTTCCAAGTTGACTGGAGCTCCTCGTCGTGACAAACTGGAGATGAAATAGATGTCTTCCAAGGTAATCTCTAGAAACTCACCTTGTAGGTCAAATGCACCAAGATCATGATCCCAGTGGTTTATCAAAACTCCAGTAAGCGGACATTGGATTGCATAGGTGAGGTACAAAAGAATTTGAGCAACCCACTTTGCCGCAAAGCATTTACCGTGGGGGCACTTTGAAGAGCATCTTGGTCCATGTCTTCATGCTCCCTCTCCCTCCACTCCAACACCATGTTTCAATCTGTTAACAAGCCCATAATCAAACATTAAATTCATATAAAAACTTTTGATTTTGGCCCTACATAGCTTTTTTGTATATCGCGCAGTGTACGCGATTGTCCTTCGGACATGTCGCATATCATACACGACTTGCTTTGGAGCAACCCGCGTATGAAACGCGTGTACGCATCTGTTTACATATCATACCTGCATACACAGTGTAACTGCCTTTAAAATGGTTGAAAACATCAAATTTTTGCCTAAAATTAAAATTTGCTTGGATAAAATGAAAGAGCATGGAGAATAGATTTACCTGGCACTTGAGGTTTTGAGAATCGTCCACCGAGTTGTCCACACCGAGCAATTTAAGGCAGAGGTAAAACTTGTCTATATCAGGTAAAAATGTCAAATGGTGAGTTTTGATTTATATTTTGAACTATTTATAGAAATATTATTTCAAAAGTGGGTTTTAACCTATAGTTCTTATTTTTTATAAAAATCAAACTAATACCATGTCTTTTTTCTTCAATGAAACAAGTCTAAGGTCACTTGAAGTTGTTTTTCACTCATATAGGATAAGGTTTTGGTTATTCATATGCATCTTTGCATTTATACCTAACCCGTCTTAACCCTAGAATTACTACTTTGACCACGGACTATGGTATTTTAACCATTGGTATCTTGTCTATGCCATTGTTCTTCCGTGGATAGAGCTTTCTTCACATGAGTACCCTAGATTAGATCATATTTATTGTCTTTTGGTACTCATGCCGCATTTGTCATCGGTTCAGGGGAGTCTCCTTAGCTATTTTCCAAGCCAAATTGAGCCTCATTTTGGTCTCTTTTTACAAGCTATCCTCTTTAAAGACTCCCCGCCCTTATGGAGTTTCTTTAGGCCCAGGTCTAACTCCTCAAAATAGACCTGATTGCCGAGTAAACTTGTCCATTCAGGCTCGTTAAGAATATGTGAATGGGCATCCACATTGGTGGTAGGTTATCTCTTTCTCGGACCATGTGGAATAATATGAGAAATGATCACTCTCTTTTCTACGGAATTGAGAAGAGTATTCTCAGGCATAGGTTTATCACTTTTCCGGACCCGAGGAACTAAATTTACGGAAAAGGAACGCCCGGTATGAGCTTAGTTTTCTCTTTTCATGCTTTGGACCTAAACATGAAAAAGATTCCGAGTGTACTTTATGTCTTTGTCATGCTCGTTAAACACTAAGAACAAAGCATCGAGTTTACTGTTGTAAGCCCCATTCCTCCTACTCAAATGGATCTTTCCGAGTGATCTTGCTTTCCTTCATACTCGTAAAACTCAAGCTATATGCTGCTCTTGAAGGAGCGTTGGGTAGGTGGTAATTTAACCTTTTTCGGACCTCCTTGACTAAATACGAAAAATGTTCACTTTTTCTTCTACGGAAGTTAAGAGAGTTCTTCTGTGGTATGTTTTATACTTTTTCGGCCTCAGGAGACTAAATCGAATGAAAAAAGACCCCCCTGGAGTCTTCTTCAGAGTTTTTACCCTCTCTAAACATGAAAACACCAAGTGAGCATGTACTAGTTCGAGCTCATAGAATCCACGAATCAGTAACATTATCAAGCATTATTCCCTCTTCTTTTCAAGCTTGTCAAAAATGAAGAGAGACTCGAGTTGATTTTCCTGGACTCGTTAAAATTTAACAGGAAAGATAAGGAAGAAGTTTTCTTTTGATTCTCAGTCGGTGGTAGCATGTCATCCTTGAACATAGCACTCTCTGTACTTTTCGATACCCATGTCTCAGTGTTCACTTTCAGTTCAGCTATCACTTCGAGTTTCTTACTCCTCCACTTTTCTGTTATACCTAGGGAATCTGATCATGTTTCCTACATGACAGATAAGTCTAGTTGTATTATCTGAAAAGTTAAAAGCTGCCTTGGGTCATCTCTGTGTCGTGCTCACTGTTCAAGGGTTTATCCCTGCATTTGATTTTTATCATGATCTCATCATTGTCCTATCTGATATTACTTATGTCTCCCTTCCTTTATCTAGTTCCTAGTCACTCTTGTGGTCCGTTGGAGGATCTATTGCCTTCCTCATCACAGTGTGGTTTCTCATCAACACTTCCTGACGACGAAGACCTAGAGTTTTGACGATAGTACCTCAGGATTCACTTTCACTATTGGTGAATTCCTTTGCTTCAGTTGTCAATTATCACCTATTGGTTGACAATCTGTTGAATCCTATCCATGTTCGACTTAGACACATCTATTCACATGGTTTGGATTGTACTGGTTCTTTTGGATTTTTGACGAAGACCTTAGGTTCATATCTATAACCTAAGTTGTGCAAGACTATGTTGTGTTCACTTACACAGTTCCCAGAACTTTGAAGACTCATCATTATTGTATATTGTGGCTTTGATCCACCTTTGTAATATACGCGGTCTTGAACCCGTATCATATAATGTACTCAAATATTGTAAAGGAGCTAGTGTTCCAGTATATTGAACATGGCATCCTCAGATATGATTTTGTATATGACATTGCTATGTATTTGTTTCAGGTACTTTCTCTGCTTCATTGGATTTCTGAGTTCTCCAAGATAATGATTATAATGTATTTTGGCCATCACTTCTCTCTGACCTCACACATTAGGGGGCATCTGTTATCAACCCAAATGTCACTTCTCTATTTGAGTGCCGACATTCTTCATGTTGGTACACAAAATGACAAATTAGGATTGAAGTGGCCAAAACACTATAGATGGGCATGACCTGGGATGCATTACCCTCAAACCAACTTTATATATATTTTTTCCAAGTGTTGAGTTGCATACGCGACTATCTACATTGCAACTCGTGTACCGTACGCGAGTATTTGCATTGCAACCCGCGTACACTTGCGTATGCGGGTTTCCTTGGAGCAACTCGCGTGTCATACGCGGGTTGCCTATATTAATAGTCGCATACACCTTGTTTTGACTTTAAAAATATAAAACGCGATTAGATGAGATTAGTTGGGCCTTAATCCATAACTATTCCAACTATCTCAACCATCCCAACCTTCGAAACTACTCTATTTCCCAAAGTATAAATAGAGGCCTTGGGGTGGGGACAAATCAATCAATTTTGGAGAGCAAAGTTATGCTAGTGGTATATCTTCAGAATCTTGGAGCAGCAGAACTCAAAGTCCTTTGGTTGTAGAGGAGTCCTTGTCTCAGAAGCGGAGTTGTACTCTTATCTCATTCATCGATTGTTAATAAAGAGAATTGTTCTTCCAATCTTGTATTGAGTCTATTTCATGTATTTTGGTTTATGAATATAGTTGCTCATATGTTTGATATACTGTTCATCTAACCTATGATATATATATGCATGAGATATTACTTGAAGGATTTACTCTTTACAGGTGAAGAGGTGCATCCCTGGAAGCTTTAGAGAGAAGAGGAGCTGGAAAAGATCAAGCTTGGATCAACCGTCGGTAATCGGGTAAGTCAAATCTTTCTTCCTATTCCCTTTCCATTCTCTGGTAAAGCTGATTGTCTGCAAGTTAGTAGTAAGTTGGTAACCCCAGACCCTAGGTTACAAGGGTGCTTTATCCTGTACAACAGGTATGACCTCCATTGCTCGCCAGTGTCCATAGGTGCGATGGAGTGACCACCTTGTTGCCCTTTGGGGGAAAACAACCTCACATCATACAAAGGATGAGACCTCGTCTCTTGGCAACTGATTGATTTTATGCTTTATTTACAAAAGTGTTTAAAAACACTGTTATTTGGAGCACTTGTTTTGAGGGCTAAAGGAAAACCATTCGATGAACTTGGCCACACTGACCAAGCCACATACTTCATAGCTAGAGACACAAAAAAACATGGAGTCCATCATGAATAGAGGTCAAAGTGGGCACAAGGATCTTCATTCTCACAAGTCTCAGTCAAACATAATTCATGGGAAAAAAACAGTTATGGATGAGCTGGATGGATGGGGACAAGTGATACATGGAACCAACCTAGCACTAAAGTTTAAAAGTCGTGTAAACAAGGGCATAAGGAATGGTCTTCAACACCGGATTCTCTAATCATTCTCAACACAAGTTAGTCATCAATGGAACATACATTATAAACATAGGTCACCATAATCATCATAGCATAACAAGTCAAAGGTGTTAGTATACATCAAAGAGAAAAATCCTACCAAGTAGCAATATACCTGATCTCACCATATACATGCCTCTACATGATATGCCCATCTGTGAACTGTATACCATCTCTGCTGCTCTGCTCGAATGGCCTAAGTCATCTTAATGGACAAGGAGATCTTAGTCCTGGCAAGGAAATACTCTGCATCTGCTACTAAACAAAGGATCTGAATGGCTCATGTGTAATAATGATCCATGTTGTATCTCGTCAGTATGTCTGGCTAAGAAAAATAGAGAGATAAATATGTATGCTACATGCTGCATCATGGTATCCCAACTACAATATATTTGTGATAACACCTACCTACGCTAAACATGATAACCAAAATGGGATCAGTGAAATCATACCACCAATGTAGCTAGCTGAGTAAGCAATTCATACCTGAACGCTTCCCTTTGTCTTTAGAGACAATCCATGATAATATCTCATCGATGATAAGATGAGTGTGTACCAAGACTTTCATCAGGATTGGAAATGAAGGTTGGATGGATGCAGGAACCTGGAAGCCTTGATATTGATGCCACGAAGAGGGATTGCTTTGACAAGCTTCATTTATCCATGCTTCTATCAGACTTATGTATGGGCCACTACCATCATTCATTGGCATTGAGGAAGAATTTTGCACGAAAATGGTCATCTGATTTTGAACTTGAGAGACTATTTGCAAAGTTTAGCCATATAAATCTACAGGAGTCTTTTCGAGGGCTAGCTATAACGTATTCTTGTATCTGTTCGAACATTCTTTTGGACATAAACGCATATTTTTCATCTTTGGAACATTTATGTTAGTACCTTCAATATTCTTTAAAAATTTGAAACCGTCAGTCATAAGATTCATACCTTCATGCTTCAAACGAAAAGATAAACAATAAATGCTTTGAAAGTGAGGAGTGAAAATCATACCTGCCCACATACTTGTCTCGATCTTGTTGAAATGCATCATTAAGGACATATCAATATAGGACAGAAAGGGTTGAACAACTCGTGCAAGATTTTCTAAGAGATGCTGCAGAGAATAGTGGGCATGACCTACTAGAAGGGATGACAAACTATTCGGCTATATATCTGTATGACATACCATACTTCTCTTGGTGCTAGGAAAGCAAGGTTGAACTAAGTCGTACGACACCTTGTCAAGGGTGTGTTTTCCCAAACGTTCACTTTGTATCATATTGAGGCATTTGGGTATAGCAACCATCTGTAATGTCTGGAGGTGCTTCATCTTCAATTATAGTGGAAAAAGTAGTGATCCATTCTTCATCATTAGTAAAAGGTATAAGCATAGCCTCTTCAAGAGTTTCAACATATTATTTGAGATCTATATAATCATTTGGCTAGGCTTAATTCATGTTGACTCCTTCTCCCACATCTATGCTATCAGAGGGCTCAAAAATAGTATTGTTTGGTCTTGATTAATCATATATGGGAGGCCCAAGGAAACTCCAATAATCATTATCTTCAAGGAATTTGTCATTCTCTTCCAAGAGACCCAAAATATCTTGGGGAGATGTAATAAGAGAAACCAACACTTTCTTATATTCTTCAGTCTCTTCTATGAAGGCGTCTTGGTCCTCTTTTCTAAGAGCGACATCGTCTTTATCTTCAGGAGTAACTTCACTCTCGGACATAATAACGTCATTGTCGAGGCCTTGAACCACTATTTCTTCAAGCAAGTTTTCTGAGACTTGTTTTTTGTCAAGAGATTCTTCCTTAACAACTACTCCGGGCTTCTCTTGCACTTCTTTAATCGAATCGACGTATTGCTCTCTCTGGTATAGATCCTTTGCTTCTCTGATATGAGCCATCCATCTATGTTGTTTTCCAGGGCACCAACGTCTACAAAATATTTCAATCAATTTTGGAAGACAAAATATATTAGCTTTCGGCAAGTTTGTGAACCAAATGCGGGCCTTTCCTTCTAGGTGAACAACGAACAATCTTATATAAAGACCTTCTAACTCAACTTCCTCTGGGAATAACAACAAAAACTTTGCAACCAGGTCTTCAGCATAATACTCATCTTGATCACTGAAGGGATTCCATAGTTTGTATGGTAGTCCATCTGAATAACCTGGGAACTTTGATAGGTCGAGCAGAGAAAAATATACTTCCATTTCTGCAACAGTTGGATTATCAGGATCTTTAAACTCAAACAAAGTATTCTCGTTAATCTCTTCATTAGAAGCATCTTGTTTTAGGCTATTTCCCAAGGTCTCTTCCCACATAACGTTGATTACTACCTTTCTTACATGTTCCTCCATATCATAATTTCAATCCTCATTGAATGCATCGATCAATTGCCCGAGTGAAGAAAAATTTCTACGAGGAAATCCTTCATACCAATTCCTGACATTCAAGTTGTCCTCTAAGTTGAGAGATAGCAGGAAGAGCTTCATTTTGATGTGTTCATGTCCGACATTGCTTCCTTGGAGAAATTGCAAGAACGACCAGATATGTGTTGCTGCTTGATACTTCTATACATGAAATAATGGAAAAAGTGCTTTCCCATCATCTTTATTGACATATTAATGTGGATAGCCCGAAATTTGTGAAAAATCCAATATATCCAACCAAATTCGTAAGAAAATGCCATATTATATCTTGCCACGCTCTTGCAGAGTGCTTTTATGTTTTTCAATAAGAGTCGCCAGGGAAGGCCTGCCAAGTTAGACTTAAACAAGCTTCACCAATGTACTAAAAAAGAACCTATATGAGATAATGGTGATTGATGTGCTGAGTTCTTTATGGAGTCACCAGATAAGCCTGCAGATTAGCCCTTACACGAAAATATATGCATTAATATCAATAAGAACTTACCTCAAGACTTACCAAGTGTCGTTCTTGCCCAGATTAATTACCTCAACAATCTCGAGGTCCCCTAGAACGGCGCCAAAATGTTAAGCCTTGTCGGGCTTCTTATTTGTGGAGTCGCTAGATAAGATCTGCAAATTAGTCCTTGACAATAATATTTTCAAAAATACCAAGAAAGACTCACCTCAATTTTCTTACCGACTGTCGTTCTTGCTAGGGGTGTGAATGACTGTAGATAAACTGCTCCAAATTTTGAAATGTCCCCGACAACGACGCAAAAAATGTTACCGAGCAAACTAGCAGGGCTAGTGCCCAGTAAGAGCATGCATAGACTCGTGACCCAATGTCACCTTGATCACAAATCTTTAACATTTTCGGAAAGTCTTGACTTCCAAGGGGGAAGCCCTTATTTGAGTGCCTGTCAGTAACCACACCAAACACCTTTCCCAACGTCAAGTATAGATTAGTGCCTTTATGGAGTTAAGCAAAGAATGAAGAAGACATATCAAAGTATAGTTTTGATTAAGCAATAGTGTAAAAGAAGCAATATCTAATTGTATATTAGGTTGCAAATGTATAGCTCTAGATCCATCATTTATTACTAAACATTTAGGATCAGTATTCAACAAGCATTATATCAGTAGATAGACGAAATCACAATATTGTATCAGCATATGACATTCATTTGTCTTATATGAATACTTCAATTTATGCTTGCAATGTGATAAGTGAACAAGTGGTAATCCAATTAAATCAGTGTTCGACACAGAGATATATCAATGTTAAGTAAGGTGTGTCAAAATAGCTAAGTTATGCAACACTATAACAGCAGTCCGTGTTAATAACATTTTTTTAGGTATTAAACATTAGTGTAAGCATCAACCATTTCCACTATACACATAGCAGCAGTACCCAATGGTGACAGAAATTTATTGTGTAAACATGTATTTTAACTTTTGTGTGTTATTTGCAGCCCTGTTTATGGAGCAGCACAGGTTTGAGTCCAAGAAAGGGCACCTCAAAGGGAGCCTTAAAGCTCACCTTGGGCTAGAAGGAAATCCTAAGGGTAGAGCTTGGTAGAAGCAAGGAGCGTTGGCCTAGGAAAGTAACGTTAGGGCTTAGGGGGAGGTAGCTCAGTTCTGGTTTGGGACAGTTTAGGGCTGTAGTTTAGGTCTGAAAAAGGGTTGCAGCGGTGAAGAAAGAGAGAAAGGGATAGGCTGCCTCTTTGGTAAGGGGTTGTCCACTCTTGGCAACCTGCGAAAGGGCAGACTGAGGGCCGATAGAGAGGTTTTTCGGGAAGACTTTAGGTTTTTCGGATTTTTTTAAATTTTAGGGATTACTAAAATTTTGCCCTAGGGTTTTTAGGGTCTGAAATGGAGAGCCAAATTTGTAGGAGTGAGGGCCGGAATATTAGGAAGGTCAAAAATTGAAAAAAATATTGTTTTGATCTTTTAGGGTTTCAAGCATAAGATTGCAGACCTCAATTTAACCTAATCTACCATGCAAAATGCAATAATTACACATGGAAATGCAAGAGCAATTTGATATGAATGACAACTTAGGGTTTTTATGGATGAGAGCCTTAAACCAGTGTTACATGGGGACTTGCCCCCCCAGGGTCGGGGGTGCGCCCCCCTCACTCCCTGCGCCCCACGGGCTCGGGGGCTCCCGGGGAAACGTTTCCCAGCATCCCCAAAATCAAGAAACTCTCAAAAAATCACAAGGGGGCGCGTCCCCCTGTTCTGCAGCGCACTTTGTTGAAGGAGGGCTCCCACATGCCCCCTCCAAAAACTGGGGGGCTCCTAGACGCACCCCACGATTTTCCCAATTTCAGTTTAAAAAATCAAAATTTTAATTTTAATTGTTGTTTAGTCTCTATTTTAGGCTTAGTCTTTAGTAATTTGCTATTTCACTATTTTAGCATGCAATATTATTGATTCAAGTTTTCAATTACAATGACTGAAATTAGAAATATGAATATCAAGATTCAAATGACAAATTTGAAAATTATCATGAGGAATTGTATAACGTGTTTGTATTATTAATTTGCTATATTCTGATTTACATTGCACAATGATAAACTTAGTATTTACTATTTATTATTTACTTTCAGTAGTTTACATGGGATGAATCATTGAATTGTTATTGCTGGGATTTAATAATTTATAATATTAATTTTTGTTAAGACCTGGACGTCTCCTCACCCCCTCGCCCCCCCGAATGTCGCTAAAATTTGGGGGTGGTCTCCACACGTCCCAATGTGCGTTTCCCTGCTCCCGCGTTGCGAAAACGTAGGGGAACATTGCCTTAAACCCTAGCCTAGAGAAAGGTGACCAACCTTGCTCTTGGAGGAATTTCTCCTTGCTTACTAGATTAGGGTTTCTTGAAACAACAGTTAGGGTTCGTTTCAAGAGCCTAAACTAGGGAAAGGTTGGAGATCCAAGGCTAAACTTTGTAAAAACTTGCTCTTAGTAGTGTTTTTACTATGCTAAGGGGATAGAAAGTAGATAAATTGCCCTATTCAAAGAGAATGCATCCCTAGGGCTACTATTCAATCATTCAAGAAGCAAAATTTATCTACCATTCACCAAGCAAGACTAAAAATGGAGTAGACTTACTTGAGCATAGTTCTTCTAAACATTCTAGCATCCACAAAGCATGTGTAAACCAAAGAGAGCAGCCAACTTCATCCACAAGAGCAAGATAAAAACCTTCCAAGAGGTGCGCATCACTCCAAGAGACTACCTTGGGTTAAAAAGTAACATAATGAAGTTTTATCCCATAAGTTGTGATTTGAAATGAAGTGAGTAGAGTTTATTTATAGCTTCTCACACTCACTTTTACAATACAACCAGGTCAACATGCCTTAAAATGTCAATTTAAAATTATAAAATGTCAAATTAAAATTATAACATAAAATAATATAAAATAATCAAATTTGTGGGTAACTTAGAGAATTTTCCCCAAAATTTACCCAAAAATGACTAAAATAGCCAAAACTGAACAAATTAGTTCGAACTGAAGGTTGGATTAAGCAAGGGTGGGTGTCATGCCCCATCTAACCCCAACAGTGTTGATAATCTCTCAACACCCCCTCCCCCCTAAAGAAACAGGTGGCCTGGTGATGATGATGACATCATCTTTTGGAAGAGGCCCAAGGGGAGAGGGCGCTAGGTTGTAGAGGGACCAGGAGGGTGCCTAAGGTGACCTGGAAGAGAGACAAGAGCCTCATAGCTGGAAGAAATGTCACCATAGTAGAAATATGTGGGAGGGCTCATGTGACCTAGTGACCCACCGCTAGGAACCACAGACACCAACCCCAGGGTTAAAACCCCCCACAAAGGGCAGTCGGCAATGCCATGAAGCCATAGTATTCCTAAAGGAAGGACCAAAGGGTCCAACCATGACCACCACTCAGTAAATATTGTATAACACCCGTCGTGGTAGGAAAAAAATGACCCTATCTCCCTAGCGACCCATTTGAAGGTGCGTTGGTACTGGTACCACGCTCAATGTTCATCCATTTACAACCATGTTTATGAAACCATGAAATGAGTACTTGTCTCTATTGATTAGGATTGCTAATATTTGACACTATTGAACTATAGTTCCAATATCTATGACTCAAGCTTCATGAATTGAAGGTAGGCCATGTAGCAAGAAGCTAACCATGCTTGCCACCTCATGTTTCTTTGCTAATTATGTTTGTGTTGGCCTGATTGGCAGAGAGGACGTTCAATTTGCCTTGCAATGCCTATTGACGACAATTTGAGTTGAGCAATTGCTAGTTCTTTGTGTAAGAACTTCTTTGATGGAAATAAAATATGGTGTATATCTAATTAAATAATTTATCAAGTCTTTTCTAACTAATTGTAAAAGAAAACCTTTTGATGTTCTTGACAGACTCACATGTTGACTCCTCGCCCTTGTGGCTTGTATTAGCATAATTGAATAAAGTTATATAAAAAAAACTGTCTTATTGTTATCCACTTAAACCAATTTGGCCTGTCGGACATGTGTTAAGTCCCTTTGGTGACAGAAGTAAGCTAACTCTCACAAACACAAGGGCTCTACACCTGCCAAGGTTTGAACCTGGGTTGTTTTCAGGGCAGCACCCATCCCAACAAAAACCATTCTAACAAAATATTTGGAATATGTTCTGAACAAATTTAGAGAACAAAGGCCTTGCAAAATCCTCTTTCCAGGGTTTGGTTTATTGAGAGCAATTCATTGATTACATTCATTGTTATTTATTACATTTCAATACATAATCCACACTGAAACTATTTATGATTTTTTCAGTAGATTTTTTCCAAAAGCCTTATTAGGGATTGTTAATCAATGTCAGCTATTTTAAGACAAACATTTAATTTGTTAGATTTGAAAGGAACATGTAGAAACTTTTCATCTTCCTTCATGTTCTCAACTTTCAGAGAAAAGGAGGATGTATTGTCTCAGGAATCAGGATTATAGTGCTAACCATAGTAATAGATGACATTCTACTTCAATCTCATTTGGAAAAAGTGTTCATGGAATCTGTATTTGTATGATATCCTCCACATTCAATATATGTTCATCTTCCTGCATCTGAACTCTTTTGACTGTCATCCATTGTTGTTGTCATTAAATCCACTACTAGAAGCAACATAAAAGTCTTAGACAGTCTGAGAAAATTAGGCGAAATATTTATTTATAACTCGTGGATAAGCATGTACTCTGCTTTCATTTTATTGCCTTCTCCATGGTTTTCTTTGTCAGGCATCAATTTTGCTTGCAAAACTAAATACAGTTTTCATAGGGTGTCATACTATTGGATTGTACTGCATCATTTCATTTTTCCTGTCTTGCTTATGTCAAACTTTATTGTAATGCCACTTTATCATGCAGGGGAACGAGAGCAACATGGAGGGAAATGAATGGGTCAAGGAAACTATTAAGACTTTGAAGCGATCCTCTCCAACAGGATTAAAGATGACTTTCCAATCAGTAATGTTTCCTTCCTACTATTTGCTTTTCAAGAAGAATATTTGATGTCAGATTGCCTTCCCTCTTCCTACCACCCTGTTTTCCTTTGTTTTGAATTACAATTATTCAAATATACAGATTGGTGGGGCGACTAACAAAAAGGAATCAATATCATATCAAATAGATCATGAAATTGCATTACATGCAGATATCACATATAATGCCCAAGAAATATAGGCAAATATATTATCTGAAAAATTACAAATATTCAGAATTACAATACAATGGTTCCACAAAGACTTTACTTACCACTAGCTCTTCTAGAAGCCTTTTTCTTCCTAGAACTAACTCATATGTTTGGCTCTACTACAGGCCTTTTTCCTGTTTTCAAATAACTACCAACACTGTCCTCTCTAATGCTTAATATTAATTGTTATGAGAACTATTGAAGAGATAAATACATGATGTGAGATGATTTATCATTGTAGAAGATGGATTGACATACATTAGGACATAACCAGCATAACTCTAAAGATATACAAGAGTGTCTAAAACTCCTAATTGACTTACTTAACTTTAACCTTATTTATTTATCAACAATCTAAGTTACTGTACTTATTATCTAGGCCTAAAATATTAAATTTTGTTAATCTACATGAGTAAAAATTAGTTATAGCTGCAAGGGTTAGCTCTGGTAGTCATGAGCTAGATACGAGATATTTCCCCTGATGTAGGGGAGGTCATGGGTTCGACTCTCTTTTATTCCCTTGGGGTGAGGTTCTTTGAACTTAGGCAATGCTAATTTACCCTGGGTACCATCCTTGAAACAAGGGAAAGTGTGTGGTGGGTTTCCTTGGGAAATCCATTCCATGTAGAAAAATGGAAGTAGAAATTGGTTATTATATCCTATCATCCCCCTTAATGACCAATTTGTTAACTTCTCCTCAAGCTTGTCACAAAATTTTAAGAATCTGTCTTGGCAAACGCTTAAGTACACATCAGCTCTAACTTGAACTAGTTTGAATTTAATGGCTCGATTTACTAAAAAATACATAAAATATTAAAATTTTAGTGAAAATTTTATTTTGAAGATTCCAAACCATAAGAGACAAAATATGCGAAGTATGCTGATGTATATATCATGCAAGGGTGAATATATCAAAATGGCACCGAGTGCAATACATAATCAACCCCAAAACCTCCAAATGCTCACAAATTCTTATTGAGAGAACTGTGAGGCAAACAAGGGGGATTTCTCTTTCTAACTTGCATTTAGGATTTATGGTTTAGGAATTAGGTAAAATATAAAAAATAATTTTAAAAATGCTCTTTTCCCTCAACATGTGTACCCAAGTTCTGCCACACTCAACTCAGCCGACTTGGTATCAACTCAACAGACTTAGTATAAACTTGGTCAACTCAGTATTGGCTTGGCCATTGAACCAATTTGATGGCTGTTTTGATTTGGTCAATGGTCAACTCAGCCAAGTTCAAGTCCAAGTTGACCGATTTTTAAAACATTGATACACATTAGCTAGTTGGTCCTGTTATCACACCATAGTAGTCGGGCTACTATTCTTGCTGAGCAGATATCTGCACATTTCAGAGCTTTTGCTTTACAAAGATCAGCTATGATGAGCTTGTTATTTATGATCACTCATGGGTCAGAGCAGTATATTGTATCAAATTTTGTTAGACCTTGTGCCAAGGCTGAGCCTTGAGAGCTCAGATTTGATGACCTATGTGACCCTTTGTTCCATACAGTTTCAGTTCAGTGCCCAATGATTATATTGCAGCAGTGTTTCACATGATTATTGATGATTATTATGATGTGATATGACCTTTGGACTTCTGATTATTGATTTTGGATTACTATCTTGTTGTTTTAGTCATATTCATAGCTTGGACTTGGTATATGATTCATGATGTGGCAAACTGTTTAAAATTATCTTGATGATGTTATAAATTATAAAATGGACTCATTACTTGCACACTCAGGCTTTCTGACAAAACTCATTGGTTTCACTACCCTCTTATGAGCATAGATATGGCCTTTCTGGACATCCTTGTCTGCTAGCCTAGGCACCATTATCACCTAACTTTGCCCATCCATGACCTTCGTTATTTTGGCTTTCACCTTTGGCTTGTCTTCTTGACTTCTTGATACCGAGGACTTCCCTTTTCCTACCTTCGTGTTGGACCGCATCCACGTTTATGTTGTGTCTTGGCTCTGAGTTGGTGACAGAACTTGCCTTTGGTAATTTGGATTGTAGGCCTAAATCATTCTGGTCGGTTGTCCCAATGTTTGGCACTATGCAGAACTCCCCCTAGACACTTGAGATGTTGTTGGCTAAATCTGAAAGCTCATGTACTACTTGTATTGGAAATCTTTATATATACACCCTGTTGCCGCCTAATACACACTTTATGACACGGGGAAGTCTCCAACCCGCTTTGTGTGTCCTTGGGGGCAAGTTAGAGCTAGGGACCACTGTCACCACAGTCTACCAACTTCTCCGTTTAGACCAAATCCCAACAGAGCCAAGGGGGGTAGTCCCTACATGAAGGTTTATTAACAATTTAGTTAAAGGGATTTTATTTTATTAAGGTTACAAAATTACAAGATCAGTGCCTAGATTAAATGGAGTCAAAAGATTACAAGTTACAAACTTACAAAAGAATTAAGAATGATTATCCACAGTTGTCTAAGCTAAGCAAGATCTACAATATTAACAATATGAACAAATGCTAAAGAATGGTTAAACAAATATACAATGATACCTGAAAAGAAACAAGATATATACCGGATGAACAATTTATTATGTCAAAGATCAAACAACAGATTGCTTTCAAGTTACAAGATTAAACAATGTTTTACTCAAGCATGCCACAGATTTTTAAAGATATTATACTTGAAAGTGCAAGGTACTGAAATGAAATTGAGATGCTTGCAAGATGTACTTGTAAAATGAAAGCCTTGAAAAGCAAGGACTTTGAAGCAAATACAGAAACTGAAATGTGGGTAAGACGTTTTGAAATGTCTTTTGGTTCGTTTTAATAAATTTTATTTAAAGTTGAAGTCTTTGATTAAGTTTTAGATCCGGTGGTGTGACTACCCCAATCTAGTATTTCTCAAGTCAAAGAGGGAATGCTGGTGCGCTCAAAACAGTGAAAACAAGTCCACCTGTAGCTCCCAGGTCAAACCCCAATGCCCTGGTGCTCAACAAGGAGGACGTAGAACGTCTAGAGACCCCCCACGGTCTTCTACTCCAACTAGCTTCCGAGGTCACTGTTTTTAATCAACCGGAAAAATAGCAAGACGGATGCCTATTAAACTAGAGCCCCTAAGCCTCTTCGCTTTTCATACCCTTACCTGAGTTCCCTAAAGGGAGATAACAAGGGGGCAGAGGATACACGAACAGTTTAGGTTGTATATTTTAAGTAAATTGTAGATTTGTTTTTACAGTAAGCAAAATAAATTACAGAATTAACAAGTTAATAGAGACAACCTGAGCGTTATCCCTTATGGGAGGAGCCGGTTCTTGATCTCTGGACAATTAAGAAATGAAATTGCTTTGCAGGAAAGTAAAAGATTGCAGAAAGTAAAGTGAGCTAATTAAGGTTTCCTAAAGCCCCCAAACCCCTCCGTTTTTCATACCCTTGATCCGAGTTCCCTAAAGGGAGATAACGGAGGGCAGAGGATACACGGACGGATGTTAGGTCGTATATTCCTTCAAATCAGTAAACTAGGTGACAGAAAGTAAAGATCTAACTAAATGCTTTGTTTGAAAAAAAAATGCTTGAAAGTAAACTAATCTAAGCAAAATATACTAACCACACATCAATTTCCCTAAAAGAGAAGGTGGGTAAAATAAGGCTGGAAAAATATTAGATCTACTCGAAAATGAAAGCACAATTACTTATCTACTTCCTAGATCTACTTCCTTCCTAATTACAATATGATTACAAATTACTTTGAAAGCTTTTTAGAGAATACCCACGAGGAGACTCTCCCAAGGCTTACAAATAGCTAGAAAGGAGATAAGAGGTTGAACCCTTTTGAAACCAGTTGCAAGTTGAGGTGTTTTAGATGTGATTTGGGCATAACCTCCCCTTGTAAACTATAAAACCTGCTAAAAACCAGCAAGCAAAGCTTGCTGGAAAATGACAGAAAACTCAAAAAGAAGTTAGAAAATGTTAGTATAAAAATACAGAAATTTTACAGAAAAAATCTGGGTTTTAAAATATCAGAAAATTGAATATTAGAGGGCTGAAAATTGCATTTCCAGCCACCTAAAACACAGTAAGAAATCAAATCTGAAATATATAATAAAAATATAACATGGATCTATTAAAGGAAACTAGATTTTGCTATTAAACAATAACAAAACTACTATTTCCTAAAACAGAAAACAAGATTAGAGATTAAGGCCTTGGAGGGAGAACTTTTCTAAGCTTGGATCCCTGCAAAGAGTTTAGCTAAAGCTGCAAAACTCACACATAGAGATGAGAACACCATAAATCATGCAAAAACCTTTGCAAAATCTTACAATGTTAATCACAAGTGCAAATAGAAAAACTTCTACCTACAAGTCTCTCCACAAAAACCTTTGTGGAGAGCTTCTATGATAAATAATGCAACAATAACCAACCATAAACAGTTACCTCACTCTTCAAGCCACAAAATGGGTGCACCAACAAATGTATCCTCCAAAGATTGAGGTATTATAAACCCCAATAGGGCAACAGCATTACAATAGCCAAAGAAAACTTGAGAGAGAAGAATAGAGAAGAGAGGGAGAAGAGGGAGTATTTTGGCAGCATAACCATGCTCCAAAGAATGATGATAATAATGAGAGGAGAGGCCTCTCTTTTATAGTTGAAAATATCTCAAACCCACTCCCAAATCAAGGGTCCAAAACATAGATCTAAACTCTAGCTCTCCTCCACCCTTAGATCTAGGTTTGTTGACTTTGCAAGCCATCCACCAATCATAAGCAAGGGTGTTTTTTCAAATCAATGGTCAAAAAGATAGATCCATGTCACAATGAAGCTTAACCCTTAGATCTAGGGTTTCCATGACTCAAGTGGGGCCTCCTTTGACTCAAATTTTAATTTTATTATTTTTAATTTTATCTTTAATTTTTTAATATTTTATATTTTGATCTTTTATTTAATCTTTAATCTTTTATTTTTAATTTTTAATTTTTAATCTTTATTTTATCTTTTAATTTTAATTTTTATCTTTTTATTTATTAATCTTTTATCCTTTTTTTATTCTTTTATTTTTTATCTTTTATTTTAAATCTTATTTTATTTTATTTTTATCTGGGGCTTCCTTTAACTCAAATTTTGATTTTTATTATTTTATTTTATTAATCTTTTATTTTATATTTTTATTCTTTTATTTTATATATATATATTAATTTTTATTTTATCTTTTATTTTAAATCTTTTTTTATTTTATTTTTTATCTGGAGATTCCTTTGACTCAAATTTTGATTTTTTATTCTTTTTTTAATTTTTAATTTTTAATTTTTTAATCTTTTACTTTAAATATTTTATTTTTTTATCTTTTATTAAGACACGAGAAGCACTCCACTTGGGAAATCTTCAAAAATTTATTTTGACCATGGGGGGGTTTATTTAAATAAAAATTAACTATGATTAGCCACCTCCCAAACTTAATTACAATGGCTTTATTTGATTTTTTCCTTCAAAATCAAATAATTTAATTTTTCACCCTTGGAAATTAGATTGATTTCCTAGGAAAAAATACCTTGTCTTAACCAAAATTGGTCTAACTTCCCAACTCCTTGTCAGAATGACATGGGACTTGAACCAATGGCTTAGGGGGTGTCAT